>JBDPZO010000004.1:8841909-8904365 GCA_039877585.1 Heterodera filipjevi | reverse complement strand
GATTTCGTTGTGATAAGAATTTTAATTCAAAAATCATTTTGTTCTAATTTCTTCCCGATTAAAATTATTATTATTATTTTTTAATAAAATAGAACTTTCTATACTTGTATTAGTCTATTTTTGCAAAGAAATACAGAAAGAATTTCATAAAAAACATACTTTGCCCATGCAATCTTCCAAACAATACGTCGATTTGGACTTAATGAAAATTAAAGTAAATTACGCAAATCTTTTGTTATCGGATTTATTTTTTGTTACAATAATATTTTTATGTTCCTTTGTCATATAAGTTTTTAATAGAAACTTATGTGAATGAAAGAAGAAAAAAAATCTCGAAAAAATACAAAACCTTAGCAACCTATGTTATTCATATTGAAATATCCTTATTCTAAATGATAAACACGATAAATAAAGCAAGAAATTTAGACCTCGGTCGTTTCACACTTCTTTTGGCATGTCTAAATTGAGAACAATATAAAAATAATAAACAGCATTAAAATCTGCGTTTTGAGGGACGGAGAATATTATCCGTGCTGGGACCAAGTCCGAATAGTGCAAGTGGGGGATTTCGGATGAAGGGCCGTTTCAGTACGGAAATTTAATAAACACTTAATAATTTATTGATAATTATTGTTTTAATACAGGGGTGTCAGATGAAAACTTTCAAAAAAATAAAATGCAGTCCAAAAAAAAGATTTTGGGTCAATAAAAGAACATTTCTTAAAAATGGTTGCGCAGCTATTGTAAAACAATTTATTTAAGTAAATGAATTTTAAATATTTGAAATTTTAAAAAAGGATGGGTCGGCGGTGCCGATAGGCGCCGCCGGGAAGATTTTAAAAATTAAAGTGTGTTTTGATAACAAATCTTGACAAAAAATGACCAGTTTTGGAGATCAATTTTTCCAAAACTTATATGAATGGAGGTCCGGTGGTGCCGATAGGCGCCACCGGGGGAAAATTTGAAAATTATAGCCGGTCTGTTAACAGATTTTCACTAAAAATGGTAAATTTTAGGTCCTTTTTTGAAAAAATTCAAAAAAAATTGAGTGTCCTTCGGTGCTGTCAAACGCCGCAGGAAAATTTTTTGAAAAATAGTAAATAAAAAGATTATGTCTTCTTTTTTTCTCACAGTAAGAAAAAAGGACAAAAAATGAGCAGTAGGCTGAAAAAAGGACATTTCTTTGGAAAAAAACATATGATACCCATGTTTTAATATCGCTATGTTTTAAAATAATTGTGATATACAGTTAATTTTTGAAAAAATTTTGCAAAATTTCTTTTTTGAGGGTATAATAAATTTGGCATAGGAAATTATTTATTAATTAAACTTTCGTAGTTTTAATTTTTAATTCAATCAGAAAAAACTTGGATTTTGAAGCCTATGTCATTTTTAAATATGGCCAGTAAATAAAATTTTGAAACATTAAAAAAGCAATTAAAAAAATTACATTTACTTAATAAGATATTCTCCGGATTCTTAAACCAAGACGATTATATGCATTTACTTGAATTCAATAAGTCATTTTTAATTATTGTATTTTCGCTCTTCGTTGCATTGAGAACGATTCAAAATTTATTTATTTTAACAATTTTAAATAATAATTTTCCGTACTGAAACGGCCGGCCCTTCATCCGAAATCCCCCACTTGCACTATCGGACTTCGTCCTAGCACTGTATTAACGATTACATTTATTTGCGCCTCGGAAATTTTCGAAACGGACATTTGCGCCTCAGCAGAAAAGAAGACATTTATGCCGCGATATTTGCGCCATTGGCCACAAATGGAACAATTTCTTATTCTTCCGGTGGCTTATTCCCAAAACCTATTAAACAATTTTATTCAACAAATTTTTTTTTTGATTAATAATCTGTCAAATTGAACCAAAAGGAGCAAAAAAAAAAAACGACAAAAAAGTGCCATTGCGCGGGCCATCTACAGGTAAATGCTTCTCAAAAATACCATAAGAGCACGGAAAGAGCAGCTTAACAATAGGCATAATGTGGGAGACACCCGACCATTTGCCCAATCTCATTTTAGGAGTGGTCAAAACTGGTACTCAGTTATTGGAAAAATTTGTTTTGTTTCGGGGATCAGACACCGGTAGAGAGAACAAAGAAATTCTCCAAATGCCCAAAAAAGGCGATAAACAAAAAGGCCAAAAGCGAAAAAAGTGAATTTTTTTGGGAAACATGTTTTAAAATTTGCGCGACAAAATTTCCATTTTAATTGCAAAAATCTCTTTCTTTTTTTTTGCATTAGACCTTAAAACAGGGTTCCCATCAGGGGTGGGACGCGGACAGAAAAATTCCGCGGTGGCGATACGCGAAACGCGGTTGGAATTTGCCGCGGTCGCGATACGCGGATTTGGAAAAATCATTAATTTCACAAAAAAAAAATTTTTGACACTATGAATAAGCCAGTTATTTTATGCCTTCGTCAAAAATAACTAGTAAAATTAGTAACCAAAATTTTTTAATTTTGATTGGACCCTGGACCTGATTTTCGCTTAATTTGATGCATGGTTTTACCATCTGTTTCGTGTTTGCATCATATTTGTCTCTTGCCAACAATTTCCTTAGCATTTCAGGCTTCGAAAGCAAAAAAACTTTTCTTGACAATTTTCGGTCAAAATTAACCGGGCACCGGTGGTGCCGATAGGCGCCACGGGGGAAATTTTTAAAAGTCATGGCCGATTGATAACAGATTTTCGCCAAAAATAATTTTGACGGCCGATGCCGACAGACGTCGCCGGGAAAATTTTAAAATTTGCACGTCATTTACTAATAGATTTCAACCAAAAACTGATGGTTTGGTTTTTGGAGAATTTTTGAGATAAATTTTGAGAAAACCATAAGGGTCCAATGGTGCCGATAGGCACCATCAAGGGAAAATCTTTAGGTGTGTACTTTTATTTAAGAAGCTTTTTCCTTTTTTCTAAAGCGAATTTTTTTAATATTTTAAAAAGTTTCCTTGCGGATGATAACTTATAACATTTGGAAATCTAAAGGATAAAATTATTATGCGACTTTTTTTTCAGCTCGACGCCACTATTTAAGGACTTTCCGAAAACACCCTGAACCCCTCCGTTTTTTTTTTGAAAACCCACCCTTAATTATCAAACAGTTTTTTCTTAAAAATTAAGAGGTCTTTCTAACGAGTGCTATGCAATTTGGGTTTGGAACTGGCAGCACGGAAAGCAAAATCCATGATATTTGGCTTGAAATGTTGTATTGCAAATGACAGCAGGGTGGCCATTTAGCACTAATTAGTGGCCTTTGCCAATATTTCTTGAGTGTTGCCTCGATTTTACTATTTTTGAATTTATTTCAATTTCTTGTAACAAAATGCCAATTTTCAGATTCATTCTTCATTTTTGCAATTCTCGAACCAAAAAATAGGTCCAAATTGGCTATATTTTAGCACAACTCCGGTGCTTAGGTGCTGTCCCTTATCGATCTTATTTGGTAAAGAAAAGAAACAACTTGCCAGTTCATTCAAACAGCCTGGAGACATCCTTCATCACCATCTTTGATACCAAATTGTTTACGCTTGACACGTTTAGCGGCCGCATTTGTCTCACATTTCTGAATTTAAAGAGAGGTCATAACATTATTCCCAACAAACATAGGACAAATTTCTCTAATTTTTATTTTTACTCTCCAAAATTTCCCAAATTTGACAAAGAACCCCTTTTCTTTGAATTATAGATTCTAAAGAAATTACTAGCTTAGCTTAAAAATTCCAAAAAGATACTCAACAGAATAAATTTGGTAATGCGTTTTTTTCAACTAGTCCATTCCTTCCAGCAGCAGGAGGTTTCGGCATGATAATAATTTTTTGAGCATGTTTTCTGCTTTTACAAAATTGCTCAATTTTTGATAAAAAAAACAAAAAAAATGTTTCAAAATTCACAATAAATGAGAATTAGACCTCCAAGAATCGGCTTAAAATTTTAATCTGCTTATGATTTATAGCCTTCCAAAAATAGAAAAAATTTACCCAATTTACAAAAAATCCGACTTCTTGCGTTCTTCAAGTTGGACTTTTATTGGTGCTGGCGCGTTTTTAAAAACTGCCACCCATGCGCGTTTCTTAAAACTGCCATTTAACAAAAATAATAATAAATACTGAACAAAGTTTAGTTAATTATTTATTGAAATTTTTAGTAGGAAAATAAATGGCACACCAAAAAGATGAACTGACCAGCATAACAAAACTGAACATAATATTATACTCCGTTCCAAAATTATAAACTCAAAACTTCAATACAATAACTTTTTTGTTTGGGCACAAAAAAATAAGGAAAAAATTAGGTCAAATTAACTTTTTATGCTGATCAAAAAATATAACTACATTAACTCGGTCAGATCACTTTCTTCATAGTGATCTGATGTGATCAAAATTTTTGCTTTCCCGGTTTTTTTTTTTATTGTTTTATAAAAGGTAGTCGCAATATAGACACTACAAAAGTAGTAGAGACCGGAATTTCCGAAATTCCGGGTCAGGATCAGGATTAGGGAATTGACCCGGACCGGACGGACCGGATTTAAAATCCTGGTTTTCCGGACTCGTGATCCGGGTCCATTTTTCCAAAAACACCCGGATTAGGATCAGGAGTCCGGAGAAATCCTGACCAGGATCCGGTTCTGTTCCGATCTCTAAAAATTGGTTATCACAATCATTAAGTATTTGCAGTTTATTTATTGGCTAACATGAAATGACAGCTCCGGCAAATAAGTATTTGCACAAACAAAAATAAATATTCAATCGGTGTGTGAAAAATATAATATCAATTCTTTAATCTTTATTAAAAATATTACGTTAAATTATTGGAAATTTTTTTTAAATATTTATTGTAATATTTTTGGCAGTTTTAAGAAACGCGCATAGTTGGGAGTTTTAAAGAAAACGCACCAGCACCCTTTGAAATAGCTTTATGCCACTTTTTTTAGCTCGATGCCACTATTTAAGACTTTCAAAAGCACCCTGAATGTCAGTTGTACTCTTAATGCACTAGACAAAAGTAAATAAATAAACAATTATAAGGATGATATTATGTAACTTCATGTAACAATACGAAATATACGCTCAGCTAAAACAATTGGTCATTTATTTTTTATGCTAGTTAATTCCTTCTCAGGAGGGTTCGGCATGATAATAATTTCTTTTGATGGCAGTCAAATAGTAAAAGAATTTTTGTATTTGCCATCCGTAACTGAGATGGATGAAGACAAAAAAAAACTCGCAAAAGGTCTCAGGTTGGAGTATGTTTTGCTGCTTTTAAAAATAGCATAAGTTTTGATAAATAAAATTATTTCAAAAAATTTTCCAAATATCGAGCACCAATTTTCGAATTTTTCCGAAGTCGCCTACCTGCAATTCCTTGTCAATAAGGCAATATAAAATGCTAATTTTCTCATGATCATATTTTCTTTGGCGTTCTACCCAAAATTCCTAACAAAAATACATAAAAATCTAAGACTCCCGAAGATTCGGCTTAAAATTTTAATATATACCAATTAATTAAAATTTTGTTTTTATATTTTTCTTTTCATTGGCTACGTGTAAAATTTACTAGAAATTTTAGTGGAGAAAACTTTATGGCATAGAAACAAAAAATTTTGAGGGAGGGAAACGAGTGCTATGCAATTGGGTTTGGAACTGGCAGCACGGAAAGCAAAATCATGATATTTGGCTTGAAATGTTGTATTGCAAATGACAGCAGGGTGGCCATTTAGCACTAATTAGTGGCCTTTGCCAATATTTCTTGAGTGTTGCCTCGATTTTACTATTTTTGAATTTATTTCAATTTCTTGTACAAAATGCCAATTTTCAGATTCATTCTTCATTTTTTGCAATTCTCGAACAAAAAATAGGTCCAAATTGGCTATATTTTAGCACAAGCTCCGGTGCTTAGGTGCTGTCCCTTATCGATCTTATTTGGTAAAGAAAAGAAACAACTTGCCAGTTCATTCAAACAGCCTTGGAGACATCCTTCATCACCATCTTTGATACCAAATTGTTTACGCTTGACACGTTTAGGGCCGCATTTGTCCTCACATTTCTGAATTTAAAAGAGAGGTCATAAACATTATCCCAACAAACATAGGACAAATTCTCTAATTTTTATTTTTACTCTCCAAAAATTTCCAAAATTTGACAAGAAACCCTTTTCTTTGAATTATAGATTCTAAAGAAATTACTTAGCTTAGCTTAAAAATTCCAAAAAGATACTCAACAGAATAAATTTGGTAAATGCGTTTTTTTCAACTAGTCCATTCCTTCCCAGCAGCAGGAGGTTTCGGCATGATAATAATTTTTTGAGCATGTTTTCTGCTTTTACAAAAATTGCTCAATTTTTGATAAAAAAAAACAAAAAAATGTTTCAAAATTCACAATAAATGAGAATTAGACCTCCAAGAATCGGCTTAAAATTTTAATCTGCTTATGATTTATTAGCCTTCCAAAAATAGAAAAAATTTACCCAATTTACAAAAATCCGACTTCTTGCGTTCTTCAAGTTGTGACTTTTTATTGGTGCTGGCGCGTTTTTAAAAACTGCCACCCATGCGCGTTTCTTAAAACTGCCATTTAACAAAAATAATAATAAATACTGAACAAAAGTTTAGTTAATTATTTATTGAAATTTTTAGTAGGAAAATAAATGGCACACCAAAAAGATGAACTGACCAGCATAACAAAACTGAACATAATATTATACTCCGTTCCAAAATTATAAACTCAAAACTTCAAATACAATTAACTTTTTTGTTTGGGCACAAAAAAATAAGGAAAAAATTAGGTCAAATTAACTTTTTATGCTGATCAAAAAATATAACTACATTAACTCGGTCAGATCACTTCTTCATAGTGATCTGATGTGATCAAATTTTTGCTTCCCGGTTTTTTTTATTGTTTTATAAAAGGTAGTCGCAATATAGACAATACAAAAAGTAGTAGAGACCGGAATTTCCGAAAATTCCGGGTCAGGATCAGGATTAGGGAATTGACCCGGACCGGACGGACCGGATTTAAAATCCTGGTTTTCCGGACTCGTGATCCGGGTCCATTTTTCCAAAAACACCCGGATTAGGATCAGGAGTCCGGAGAAATCCTGACCAGGATCCGGTTCTGTTCCGATCTCTAAAAATTGGTTATCACAATCATTAAGTATTTGCAGTTTATTTATTGGCTAACATGAAATGACAGCTCCGGCAAATAAGTATTTGCACAAACAAAAATAAATTATTCAATCGGTGTGTGAAAAATATAATATCAATTCTTTAATCTTTATTAAAAATATTACGTTAAATTATTGGAAATTTTTTTTAAATATTTATTGTAATATTTTTGGCAGTTTTAAGAAACGCGCATAGTTGGGAGTTTTAAAGAAACGCACCAGCACCCTTTGAAATAGCTTTATGCCACTTTTTTTAGCTCGATGCCACTATTTAAGACTTTCAAAAAGCACCCTGAATGTCAGTTGTACTCTTAATGCACTAGACAAAAGTAAATAAAATAAACAATTATAAGGATGATATTATGTAACTTCATGTAACAATACGAAATATACGCTCAGCTAAAACAATTGGTCATTTATTTTTTATGCTAGTTAATTCCTTCTCAGGAGGGTTCGGCATGATAATAATTTCTTTTGATGGCAGTCAAATAGTAAAAGAATTTTGTATTTGCCATCCGTAACTGAGATGGATGAAGACAAAAAAAAACTCGCAAAAGGTCTCAGGTTGGAGTATGTTTTGCTGCTTTTAAAAATAGCATAAGTTTTGATAAATAAAATTATTTCAAAAAATTTTCCAAATATCGAGCACCAATTTTCGAATTTTTCCGAAGTCGCCTACCTGCAATTCCTTGTCAATAAGGCAATATAAAATGCTAATTTTCTCATGATCATATTTTCTTTTGGCGTTCTACCCAAAATTCCTAACAAAAATACATAAAAATCTAAGACTCCCGAAGATTCGGCTTAAAATTTTAATATATACCAATTAATTAAAATTTTGTTTTTTATATTTTTCTTTTCATTGGCTACGTGTAAAATTTACTAGAAATTTTAGTGGAGAAAACTTTATGGCATAGAAACAAAAAAATTTTGAGGGAGGGAAACGAGTGCTATGCAATTGGGTTTGGAACTGGCAGCACGGAAAGCAAAATCATGATATTTGGCTTGAAATGTTGTATTGCAAATGACAGCAGGGTGGCCATTTAGCACTAATTAGTGGCCTTTGCCAATATTTCTTGAGTGTTGCCTCGATTTTACTATTTTTGAATTTATTTCAATTTCTTGTACAAAATGCCAATTTTCAGATTCATTCTTCATTTTTTGCAATTCTCGAACAAAAAATAGGTCCAAATTGGCTATATTTTAGCACAAGCTCCGGTGCTTAGGTGCTGTCCCTTATCGATCTTATTTGGTAAAGAAAAGAAACAACTTGCCAGTTCATTCAAACAGCCTTGGAGACATCCTTCATCACCATCTTTGATACCAAATTGTTTACGCTTGACACGTTTAGGGCCGCATTTGTCCTCACATTTCTGAATTTAAAAGAGAGGTCATAAACATTATTCCCAACAAACATAGGACAAATTTCTCTAATTTTTATTTTTACTCTCCAAAAATTTCCAAAATTTGACAAGAACCCCTTTTCTTTGAATTATAGATTCTAAAGAAATTACTTAGCTTAGCTTAAAAATTCCAAAAAGATACTCAACAGAATAAATTTGGTAAATGCGTTTTTTCAACTAGTCCATTCCTTCCCAGCAGCAGGAGGTTTCGGCATGATAATAATTTTTTGAGCATGTTTTCTGCTTTTACAAAAATTGCTCAATTTTTGATAAAAAAAACAAAAAAATGTTTCAAAATTCACAATAAATGAGAATTAGACCTCCAAGAATCGGCTTAAAATTTTAATCTGCTTATGATTTATTAGCCTTCCAAAAATAGAAAAAATTTACCCAATTTACAAAAAATCCGACTTCTTGCGTTCTTCAAGTTGTGACTTTTTATTGGTGCTGGCGCGTTTTTAAAAACTGCCACCCATGCGCGTTTCTTAAAACTGCCATTTAACAAAAATAATATAAATACTGAACAAAAGTTTAGTTAATTATTTATTGAAATTTTTAGTAGGAAAATAAATGGCACACCAAAAAGATGAACTGACCAGCATAACAAAACTGAACATAATATTATACTCCGTTCCAAAATTATAAACTCAAAACTTCAAATACAATTAACTTTTTTGTTTGGGCACAAAAAAATAAGGAAAAAATTAGGTCAAATTAACTTTTTATGCTGATCAAAAAATATAACTACATTAACTCGGTCAGATCACTTCTTCATAGTGATCTGATGTGATCAAAATTTTTGCTTCCCGGTTTTTTTTATTGTTTTATAAAAGGTAGTCGCAATATAGACAATACAAAAGTAGTAGAGACCGGAATTTCCGAAAATTCCGGGTCAGGATCAGGATTAGGGAATTGACCCGGACCGGACGGACCGGATTTAAAATCCTGGTTTTCCGGACTCGTGATCCGGGTCCATTTTTCCAAAAACACCCGGATTAGGATCAGGAGTCCGGAGAAATCCTGACCAGGATCCGGTTCTGTTCCGATCTCTAAAAATTGGTTATCACAATCATTAAGTATTTGCAGTTTATTTATTGGCTAACATGAAATGACAGCTCCGGCAAATAAGTATTTGCACAAACAAAAATAAATTATTCAATCGGTGTGTGAAAAATATAATATCAATTCTTTAATCTTTATTAAAAATATTACGTTAAATTATTGGAAATTTTTTTAAAATATTATTGTAATATTTTTGGCAGTTTTAAGAAACGCGCATAGTTGGGAGTTTTAAAGAAACGCACCAGCACCCTTTGAAATAGCTTTATGCCACTTTTTTTAGCTCGATGCCACTATTTAAGACTTTCAAAAAGCACCCTGAATGTCAGTTGTACTCTTAATGCACTAGACAAAAGTAAATAAATAAACAATTATAAGGATGATATTATGTAACTTCATGTAACAATACGAAATATACGCTCAGCTAAAACAATTGGTCATTTATTTTTTATGCTAGTTAATTCCTTCTCAGGAGGGTTCGGCATGATAATAATTTCTTTTGATGGCAGTCAAATAGTAAAAGAATTTTGTATTTGCCATCCGTAACTGAGATGGATGAAGACAAAAAAAAACTCGCAAAAGGTCTCAGGTTGGAGTATGTTTTGCTGCTTTTAAAAATAGCATAAGTTTTGATAAATAAAATTATTTCAAAAAATTTTCCAAATATCGAGCACCAATTTTCGAATTTTTCCGAAGTCGCCTACCTGCAATTCCTTGTCAATAAGGCAATATAAAATGCTAATTTTCTCATGATCATATTTTCTTTTGGCGTTCTACCCAAAATTCCTAACAAAAATACATAAAAATCTAAGACTCCCGAAGATTCGGCTTAAATTTTAATATATACCAATTAATTAAAATTTTGTTTTTTATATTTTTCTTTTCATTGGCTACGTGTAAAATTTACTAGAAATTTTAGTGGAGAAAACTTTATGGCATAGAAACAAAAAAATTTTGAGGGAGGGAAACGAGTGCTATGCAATTGGGTTTGGAACTGGCAGCACGGAAAGCAAAATCATGATATTTGGCTTGAAATGTTGTATTGCAAATGACAGCAGGGTGGCCATTTAGCACTAATTAGTGGCCTTTGCCAATATTTCTTGAGTGTTGCCTCGATTTTACTATTTTTGAATTTATTTCAATTTCTTGTACAAAATGCCAATTTTTCAGATTCATTCTTCATTTTTTGCAATTCTCGAACAAAAAATAGGTCCAAATTGGCTATATTTTAGCACAAGCTCCGGTGCTTAGGTGCTGTCCCTTATCGATCTTATTTGGTAAAGAAAAGAAACAACTTGCCAGTTCATTCAAACAGCCTTGGAGACATCCTTCATCACCATCTTTGATACCAAATTGTTTACGCTTGACACGTTTAGGGCCGCATTTGTCCTCACATTTCTGAATTTAAAAGAGAGGTCATAAACATTATTCCCAACAAACATAGGACAAATTTCTCTAATTTTTATTTTTACTCTCCAAAAATTTCCAAAATTTGACAAGAAACCCTTTTCTTTGAATTATAGATTCTAAAGAAATTACTTAGCTTAGCTTAAAAATTCCAAAAAGATACTCAACAGAATAAATTTGGTAAATGCGTTTTTTCAACTAGTCCATTCCTTCCCAGCAGGAGGTTTCGGCATGATAATAATTTTTTGAGCATTTTTCTGCTTTTACAAAAATTGCTCAATTTTTGATAAAAAAACAAAAAAATGTTTCAAAATTCATCAAAAATTGTCTTTTTCCCCTTATTTTCTAAAAATGAGCTTCAAATTTGCATGAAAGTGTGTGCTTGAAAAATTCCTTGTCAAAATGCATATAAAAATTCACTATTTTTGTCACGATCTTATTTTTTTTGGCGTTCTGTAAAAAAATGATTTTTTAGCGCCTAAAATTTGTTTCAAAAGATAAATTTCACCAATAAAAAAAAGAAGGAATTTCAGGCTGCCATTTCATTTTCTGGAAATAAAGAAATAATAGGATTGTGCGGGATTCCCGGTTTCTGACTCGGAGAATTTCCCGGATTTTTTCGTAGGCCGGTATCGTTCACGGTTTTCTGGGTTTTATTTTGCGTATTTCGAAATTAGATTTGTTAAAATATAAGAATCGAATTCGGAGAATTCGTGCTTAAATGAAGCGGTATTTCCTCCTTTTTGGAGGAGGCTCATAGCAGCTACACAAAGTGCCATTTCACAGTCTACGGTTTTCTGTTCATGTCTGATTCGGGGTTCGAACTTGAATCGAACGTAGCGGTTATTGTATTATTCATTAGCTTGAATCGTCGATTTCGTTATATTTAGTTTTTTAGCCTTATTATAATTATTCATTAATTTTTGTGTTTTTTGGACCCCGATATACTTTATGGGCAGCCCGACTCAAACGCCCCAACTCTAACGGCCCGACTCAAACAACCTGATCCGAATCTCTTGTCAATAATGCAATACAAATTATTTTTTTACCATACTATTTTTTGGCGTTCTGCCTAAAATTTTTTAGTCTTACAAAATTTTTGCTGCTGCGTCTAACGGCACCGCTGGCTCACGCACTCTTCTCTCAATTTTAATCCAAAAAGAGGAAAATTATAAAAATTCCTTTCACAAATAAAAAATCTAAAAATATTAAAACTTAGTGATAGGGGGTCCGATAGTGCCAATAGGCGCCACAGAGAATCTTTGAAAATGGATAATTTGATTTTTTTTCTAAAAATGCCTTACAACTAATAAATTTTAATGTATTTTGATTCAAAAATGAGATTAATGCTTTAAAGTACAGATTACCTTGACAGTAAGGGGAGATAGCGTAATGCTCAAAAACTGATCAGCTGCTGATGGTTCAGCAGCTCCATTTTGGCTGATCAATGTCAGCAACACCAAGACGAATAGGGCACTTGCCAATGCAATTCCAAGGCATGACATTTTTGAAAATTGGCAATTTTTGATTAATTGGTTAAAAAGGGTGGGATACTGTTTAATGAACAGTTTAATTGTCTAAATTGGACCTTTTTGTAGAAAATTATTTAACTATAAAAAACAAATTAAACCTTCATAAAAAATAGTAAAACAATTGAAGAAACTTTTATGTCCTTCCCAAATATTATAAATTTATTTTTCTCAAATGAATGGTAAATGGATATATTTTATGTTTTTACACTTCATCACTGTTTTCGTTGAAATATGTGATGGGCTTTATTTGTGTGCGTCCAATGACAAATGATGATGTCTCTTTATTCGGTTATTCCGAAAATGTGGGCATCCAATTTTATTTTGGCTTTATGGTTGGCTGATGATTTATCCTTTGCTCGGCGGGTGGTTTAGTTGATCAAATAAAAAAATATGAATATATTATAATTTAATTGTAAAAGTGATTGATGACTCATTGCTGATGGAGAGAATGAATTTATAATTTATTTGTAATGAATTTTATATTCTTTTTATGTACAGTTACACTAAAATTCAAAAAAAAAAATTAAAAAATATATTTACCGTAATTCCTCTAATAGAAGAAATAAAGCGCTTCTATTTTTCAATCATTCTCCAAGGTGCGCTTCAAATAGAGGGTGCGCTTATATTTTTTCGATGGGCAAATATTTTTTAATTCAAAAAATTTATTGATGTACAAAGACCAATACGGAAAAGTCTGCCGGGTCCGGTTTCTATTCGGTTTTTAGGCAGTCAAATACAAATTAAATAGAGTTTGGAGTAGGAAAAATAGTTTTATGTTAGGAAGGACTTATTCAAATTGTTTAGGCAGTGAATTATTGGGGCGAAAGAATGCTTTTTTTGCGCGACTCAAAGCATTTTGTGGACCGTCCCATGAGAAAAGATGGCAAACAAATTGTTGAAGAATTCAAAACACTTTTTAATGTGACGGAATGGAAGAAATTTGTGGTCAGTGAAATGAGCGCAGAGCAAGTGGACAAATTGGGCAACTTTGTTCAACAGAACTTCAAAAGAGCCGACGGAGCATTGACAGAGTAAAATATGGAAAATAATTATTAATAAAAAATGATAAAATTAAAAAAAATAAAATATATTTAAAAAATAAAACAATATCAAATCAAATTAAGGCATGTGCCCGAGGATTGGGTCGACAGTCCGCCAAAGTTCGAAGACATCAAAAACAAAAAGTTGAAAGGATGGGCGAAGGAATTGAACAAAATGTGGAAGGAAATGAGCAAAAAAATGTCAAACGATGTAAAAATAATAATAAGTGAAAATAGAAATAATATTACCAAAATTAAGATGGACAAAAGTGATAGCCAAAAGCATTCGCTGATTCATTTGCCCCACCCTTTTTTCGTCTCCGGTGGACGGTTTCGTGAGTTTCGCTATTGGGACGCCTATTGGATCGCGCGAGGACTGATCGCAGCAGGTGAAAAAGTGATCAGAAAAATGAAAACAATTAAAATATTAATTAAGGAATGACGGAATCGGTGAAGAATATGTGCAAGAATTTTGCTGATTTGATCAACCGATTTGGCTTTGTGCCCGCCGGCGGACGCATTTACTACAACAAACGGACGCAGCGGCCATTCCTCACTTTGTAAAATTCATTTATAAAATATAAAATTAAAATAATTAATATTATATAAATATATTCAGTTTTGTTTATGATTACTTCGGTGCAACTGGTGACATTGAATTCTTAAAGGAAATAATGCCAACAATTGAAAAAGTAAATTGACATGGAATAAATTTAATTGGTTAATTTAAAAGAAATTTAATTGGCTAATTAAGAAAAGATAATTATCCTAAGTCATTAAAGTATTACATTAACTCCTTTTTTAAAGGAACTCAACTTTTGGCAAACGAAGCGATCAGTTGAAATCGAAGTGAATGAAAAGAAGAAAACATTCTATCAGTACAGGGCGGACACAAAAGTTCATCCATTTTATAAAGATTGAAAAATTTGATTTCAAAAATTAAGTTGCCTCGTCCTGAGGCATTTTGCCACGATGTGGAACTTGTCAAGGACATTTCTGATCCAATGGAAAAGGCAAAAGTTTGGCACGAAATTGCATCGGCATCCGAATCGGGATGGGAATTCAGTTGTGAGTGAAAAAGCGCATCATAAAATACGTGCTCTAGTAACCAAAAAAAGTCTCTGAATGTATGCGTTTTTTATTTTATTTTTTTTAAGTGCTCTTTTTATTCTTTTTAAAAAAATTTGTTTTTTTTTGGTTTTCGTCCGCAAATGTCCGTCCGCAAGTGACTGTAAGCCGAAAATTCGATAGAAAATAGAGCTTAATGAAATCTGCACACGAAAAAGCCTTAGCTTTTTCTAAAAGATTTAATTGATAGCTGATTGTTTATCGGATTGCACCTGTTAAAGCTCGTGCCTAGGCTTCACGCTTTTAATTTTGTAAAAAAGGCGGTACGACAATTGCGGATCGGCACTTGCGGACGCGACAATTGCGGACGACGATTGCGGACGACAATTGCGGACGCGACAATTGCGGACGACGATTGGAGGCGCGACAATTGCGGACGCGACAATTGCGGACGACGATTGGAGGCGCGATTTTTAAGAATTTATTCACTAATTTCATTTTAAATCCCCAAAAATTAACTACATATTTATATTTTATTCTATTTTTAACTAAAATAAGTTAAGCCGTGTAGGGTTCGGGGTGGGTCCTGCTCTCTCCTGGCCCCAAAGATCGATATCCCACAACCATCAACTGATTTGAGTTTTCTTAGTGGTGACTGATTGACTAACTGACGCCGGTGCTTGGTTAAGCCATCGCTTATATGGGGACCCGTAAAGGGGGGAAAGGACCTGATCGTTTAAATTTATGAAACGACGAAAGCAATATTTTGGTCATCTTAGAGCCCGAACCGGAACGGCTTAACTTATTTAGTTAAAAATAGAATAAAATATAAATATGTAGTTAATTTTTGGGGATTTAAAATGAAATAAGTGAATAAATTCTTAAAAATCGCGCCTCCAATCGTCGTCCGCAATTGTCGCGTCCGCAAGTGCCGATCCGCAATTGTCGTAACACCTTTAAATCGGTTACATAGCAGTTCGTCACTGTGCGTTTCGTCACTGAGCATTTCGTCACTGACCGTTTCATCAGACTTTACAAGTTAAAATCGACAGTACAAAGTATCATGGCTATTTGATACTCCATTTAGCCTAAAAAACAAAATTTTAAAATTTTTCGATTTTTATTTTTTGTTTGAATCCGTGTCCGGGGTTCGGAATTGGTCGAAATGGATGTTAGATACGTGATAAGCGATCCCGAAAGCCCCCTAAAACATGTCTTTAAGACATAAAAAAGTGTCAGTGACGAAACGCACAGTGACGAACTGCACTGACACGTTAAATCATCTAATATTATTTAATACTATTGTTAGAATTATTTTAATTAATAAGAAGGTTTTTTGATTTAAGAACACAGACAGTCATGGTCATATGTTTAGCATAATTAGCTTTTTGAATTTCAATTTTTATTAAAGCTTTTGGATGGACACAAATATGGTAAGTGTTCAAATAATTCTTGTAGCATTTTTAATTGTCTTTCCAATGGCATTTGAAGAAAACCGTTTTACGCTATAGTTTGAAAGTTGATTGAAATGCAATCAACACCATTTATGGGTGGTCCTATGTTTACATAGCATAAATATTTGATCACTTGTAAAATTCAATATTTTCTTGTTCGAAAATTCCTACTAGCATAACTTTTCAAGTGATCAAATAATGTATTGACACCTAAAAGATCAGATCACTCCTTCATGGTGATTTAAAAACCCGAAATTTGCTTGAAATCTGAGAAAATTTCGGGAAAAAATTCCTCGGGGTTTACAAAAATTTTCTATGATAAACAAATAGGCTCATTAGAAAGAGCATAAAATTCTCTACAGAATTAAATTTGGGATGGTGGCTCTAGGCTTTGTCTCCAGGAAGCTAGAGGTGGGATCAAATTCAATCACTCCAAACGGACAGATTTTTACAGAATTTCAATTGAAAATGATCGGAAATGGATCATTATTTTTGGTGACAGTTTTTGCATCGTCCCGATCAGCAGCTGAGACAAGTCACAGAGCCACCATCCCAAACCAATTCTGTAGAGAATTTTATGCTCTTTCTAATGGGCCTATTTGTTTATCGTAGAAAAATTTTTGCAACCCCCTAGTAATTTTTGTAAATTTTTCCCAAAATTTTCCTAGGTTTCAAGCCATTTCGAGTTTTCTGATCACCATGAAGGAGTAATCTGATAAATTTGACGTCAATACATTTTTTTATCAGCATGAAAAGTTAGCTAGCATAAATTTTCTCAGATTTTTCATGCATTTCAACAAACTCCCAACCAGTAACATCGGACGCTTTTCTTATAATTTGGTATCATTGGAAAGCCCATTAAAAATGCTACAGAATCGCTTCTGACCTTTACCAAATTTGGACCTTTCTAACCGCTTTAATGAAATTTTAATTTAAAAAAAAAATTATGCTAAACATATGACCCATGACTGTATCACTCACTATTTTCTATCTGATTTATTGTGGCTTAAGAAATTTTTGTCCCATTCTATTTTTTATGGGAAGCGGACAATGCAAATCGGCCAAAATTATATGCAGAAAAAAATTGAAAAAACTAATATTTACCAAAGAAACTCCTAAAAAAACTAAAATTACCAGAAAAATTTACTGCAAATCATATTTTTTATAAAATTAAGCGTGAAGCCTAGGCGCGAGCTTTAACAGGTGCAATCCGATAAACAATCAGCTATCAATTAAATCTTTTAGAAAAAGCTAAGGCTTTTTCGTGTGCAGATTTCATTTAGCTCTATTTCTATCGAATTTTCAAAATATATTCTAAAATATCAAGACTTGGGGTTTTCTCAAAATAATTATCAAACCATCGCCACAATTTTTAACTTTTTTGAAAATAGAATTAAGTACTTTTAAAATTTTTCACCATAAATAGAATTTTCCTTCGAGTAATCTTTGTTAAGAAGTTAAGAAATCTGGCTTTTCAGAAATTTCATTCTCAAAATAGAATTGGTAAGCTAATGGCCATTTTCCATTGGTCCGTAATGTACCACGCCAGTTTTTGCATTTAGCTTCGATCTGAAGAAAGACCGAGTTTTTTTTTTTTGAATATCGATTATTGGCTAACAACCCTCTCTGCTGGTACTTGAATTTTCATAATTAGATTTCGAATTTATTGATGTGTTTTTACTTTTTGTCTTAGAAGTTTTCTTTTAGAAATTTACTTAAGTGAGTGGTGCTTAAAATATTTTATTTGTTAGTCTCAGGCTTAGTGCTACGAGTGATTCCTCAGACTTCGTTTGAAACGTCCGATTTTTGCCTTTGTGGCGTAATGTAGGTACACGCAAGAGTTGCGTCGTATCGGTGTCCGTGTTTCCGCGCCCTCGTTTAGGCGCCAGGGTCGTTTTGGCGCCCCCATTTCGGCGCCGTGGTCGTTTCGGCGCCATACCAAAAACAGAAAAATTGTTCGTGTGCAGATTTCATTTAGTACTATCGAATGATTTGGGCGGAAATCGGTAAACATCGGTAATCCGAAAAACGAAAAATCGCATTTGCCCAACACTACATTTTACCCACCAAATTGGTCTTTTTGCCCCATTCCTCACTTTTATTTCTGCATTTTTTGGGATTGAACCCGCTTTAAGGATCACTGTGGCTGCGCAGCTACCAACTGCGCTATTTGCACGCCCACTCCAACTGTCTTCTTTATCTTCATTATAATGCAATTTTTTTTTTGAATTTTTCATCTGAAAAATTCTGAAAATATTTCTATTTATTTATGTAGTTAAACAGAAAAAAAGGACAAAAATAATAAAATTATTTTATAAGATTTTATTCCCAAAAATAAAACTTCTTTTAAATCACGGGGTACGAAAGAAACGTCCGAGTTTGGTCTTTGTAGCCGAATTGTTGGGTGCTCCCCGGCTCTGAAGAATATAATTTAAAAATAGCATTTTCAAATTTGGTATAACTTATGATAATCTGTCGAAATCGAAAAAACTAATCGGATGACAAAGCGACAACATACCGACCACGTAATTGACCAAGTAATGGACACATCCCACCCCCGTTTGACTAACTATTGAATTTTGGGGAAAGCCCGGGATTTAGAAATGGACCCGGATTCTGTCCGAGGGATATCTTAAAATGAATTTTTAAGACTCATCGGCATTAAATTCTATTAATGATAAATATTTAATAAATTACTTTTGAAATATTATACCAGGAATATTTGAACATCCGACGAATTGGAGAATCAAAATAAGGACAAATGTGCTAAAAGAGGCCATCCTCAGTAGAAGAATCTGAAGATATGGCATTTTATGCCGAAAATTTATGGAAAGCCTGAAAAAATAAACAATATGTTTATAAAATATTTTTGTCCTATAAAATATTTCAATTTCCTAATTGGTTATTTTCAGATTATTAATGCATTTGTTGAGAATGCGACCAATGGCACAATCCCAAATATGATTAAGCCCGATTTCCTTGCTGGTCCCCCAATGTACAAATAAATGTTTTTGTCTTTTTATTTTGAATTTTCAAGTCTTTTGCTCATCAATGCAATTTATTTCAATGCAAATTGGTCGAATCCTTTTGATGAAGAATCTACAAAAAAAGAAACATTTTTTCTGACAAATGGTGCAGAAACCAAAGTGACTGAAAGAATGTTTTATTAATTTTTAAAACCATCACATATTTACCCTAAAATTATAGCGATTGGGGAAATATAAAATTGTATTATTTTATTTTATTTTTTGCTTTAAGGTCGATATGATGCGGCATTTAAACAATTTCATTTACAATGCGCAAAAAAATGTAAGCATCAAAAGAAAATAACAAGAATAAACAAGTGAATATCACTTTATTATGATTTCATGAAACATTAATGTCAAATATATGGTTGTTAATGAATTATTCTTATATAAATGAAAATATTTTTTTAAATTTGTTTAATTATTTGAAATTCAGTTTAAACTGCTCGGAATTGAATTTGTGGGAGGGAATGCGCATCTTTTCATCATTTTGCCAAATGCAATTGACGGACTCACAAAAGTGTTGGGTGTAAACTCATAATTTGAAAGAATTATTGCGTTCGATTGGTCTAAAAAGTGCGTTCCTCGAGGGCATTGCTGATTTCTCGGGCATTAGCTCCATGCCATTGTTTATAAGCAAAGTTTTTCAAAAGGCAATGATTTCGGTGGGTAAAAGGAGACTTAAGCAGTTGAACAAAAGGATTAATATTTTCGCCGCCGCCCATTTTTCGTGCCGACCATCCGTTCGCCTTTTTCCTCGTGAAAAGTAAAAAAGAAGTGCTGTTCAGCGGAACATTTATGGGGGAAGAACCAAAATGAGAAGGAACGAGAATGAATGATTAGGCAGAAGTAGAGGAGGATGAATTAAACAATGATGGTATCATACGATAACTTTTGATTAGCTAAATAAATTCCAATATATTTCATTAATTTTAAAAAATGTCATATTTACCAAACTATGTAATATATAGAGACCGACTAAAAAGGCACCAAAAATCCCGAAAAAGGCACTATAATAAGCACCAAAAAAATTGAAAAAAGGCATTAAAAGGCACGAAAATCCCGAAAAAGGCATGAAAAAAAAGGCAAAAAAAGGCATTATAAAAGTCATCGTAGAAGCTTCAAACCAAGTGGAAAATGTGTTATTTATGCTTAATATATCGAAACTATTGCGCAAAAAAAAAAGGCATATGCCTCAAAAGTCGAGCTCTAGAAATTACATTACTTGGGGGCCGTGATGTCGTGGGCCCGTGCTGTAAAAAACAGATTTTTTGCCTTCTTAAAGCTACAATTCTTTTAGAGCAAAAGCATTTTTTTGAAGACTTTTAACTTAATAGAAAACCCAAAAAACTGGCAAATGATTCAAGATTATTTAAGGTTTCTTTAAGAAAAGAAATGAAGAATTTTGTCGGAAAATAAGTCAAAATGGTGGAATTTCCTAAGTGTCTTGGCTCGTGGCTCTGAGTCGGTGAAGTAGGGTTAAGCCCCGACCCCACGTCCCCGAATCCCCGTTACTCTAATAAGTCTTGTGCTTCTAAGTCTTTACAATATTTCTTAAAATTATTTGAGTCTTTAACAAAAGAAAGAAGCGTTTTGTTATCAATCTGAATTGGCCTTTTCCAAATAAGTTTATTTTCCCAATGGACTTTGACATTTTAAACAGTTTTTAGGGATATCCCTTGCTCATATTCACAATGCTAGGGATTAAAATCCGCATATCTCTAGTTGTAGCTAGGGCATCTGCAGATAGTTAGCATTTGAATATGATCATATGTGCCTTTTATGCCCATTATTTGGCCAATCAATCAATTCCTTCGCATTTGACATTTGCCATAAATTGCACAATTTCTTATTTTCCCGGTGACTTATTTCCGAAACATATTAAATTTACAGAAATATAATACTCAAAAATGACATAAGAACACGGATAAAGCAGCTTAAACAATAGGCATAATGTGGAAACACCAAACGATTTCCCCAATCTGATCATTCCAGGAGGGGCTAAAACTGGCATTCCTAATTAATTTAAGTAAACCTTATAAAATTGTTTGGAATAATTTTGTTTCATTTGTTTCGGAAATCATCCATCGGCAGAGAGAACAAGAAATTGTCTCATTTTGTGGCCAATGACGCAAATATCGAAGCACAAAATAACGAAAATAACTCAGAATTTGAATGCAAACAGCTAATTTTGTTGAATAAATTCAATTTGTCTTATTTTATAAAATTTTCAATGGCATCCTTATTTTAAGAGCATATTTGGTCTTTTTTGACTTATAACTTTGGACCTGACTAATTTTCAGAAATTTTCAGGTTTCTTCGCTTGCATCGAATGGAATCCCAGGAACAAATCACAATTCCTTTAGCTTGACTGACTGACTCCCTTTTCAAAACTTTAAAAAATAGTTTTTTTTTTCAAATAATTTATTATTTTCAGACTTTCGCTTAACTTTTGGCATTTATTTATGCGATGGGTTTTTTCCCCATAATTTGTTTGGAATGTGTGCAATGCGATGGAAAAAGCGATGAATAATGATTAATCACTTTTTTATTATGTTCTTTCACACAAAAAATGCAATCACTTTTTTTCGAAACCAATGGAACTAATAATTTACAACAAACAAATTTATTCATTTGCTTTAAATATATTATATGAAAATAACAAAAATATTTTTTTACAGAAACGAAAATATTCAACTTTTTTTTTCCCTCGAATTCATAACAAAAATGATTCCAAAAACATCCGGTTTATTGGTTATTGGATTTGCATGCTCAACTCTTGGTAAGTCAGACAAAAAAGAATAAAAATAAATAAATCCATTAGACATTTTTAGCACTTAAATGTGTTGTCAGATTCAATTCTGATGGACAATTTGCCAAAAACGAATTGGATGCATTTGAATGTCCCATTGAAGGCCAACAATGTGTATACGCCGAATGCGTTGACAAAATTGGAGGGCGTAAAAATTAATTTAAAAATTAATTTAAATTTTTATATCTTTTTTAGATAAAATTTGGCCAAATTTCGTGGACTGCAAACTGCCGGAGTTTGTCAACTGTACGCAGTTGAAAAATGAATGTGCAAATCAGGGCGGGACGAGCTGTTGCTACACCTGCAACACAGATGGATGCAATAAAAGTTGGAATTGCAAAGGAAAGTAAGCAAAATTATTTATTATTTATTTTTAGCATTTTTGGGAAATGTTAAAAAAGGCATTGGGTTAATAATGCGAATTTCCTCTTCTGCACTCATGTACTTATGAGAATTAGTTTTAAAAGTGCTAGTTCACTTTAAAAAATTAAAATATAAAAAAAGCTCCGGCCTAATGAGTAATAACAAGTAATGGCTTTGTTTAATGTTTAAAGACCGACCACCATCACTACCAACACAAGTACAATGAGCACATCGACAACCACTGTCACCACTACCACCGCCATTTTCACTTCCATTTCGATGCCACCCATTGTTGGTCCCATTGTGCCAACACCGTCAATCCCTGCCGAGTCCAAAGGGACAAATAACAAAATGGAAAAGGACGGCACAACCACCGAAGGCACCGATGGTTCATCCTTGATTCGATGCCGGAACTTATGGATCGGAATCATTGTCCTTGTTTCAACCTTTTTCGTTTAGTAATGCGAATCATAAAATAATTATTAATTTATTCATCACTGTAATTAAGTAAAAGGCTAAAATTTAAAATTTTCCTCGGCGACGCTTATCGGCACCGCCCAACACCAAAATTTTCCTTATATATTTACCAATTAACAGTAAGAAACTCGCGACTAAAAAAAGGGAAATGCCTCGATATCGAAAATAAAGGCATCCAAAGAATTCTCCGATCGTTATAACGAATAAATCAAAATTTTGATGGGATTGTAATTGTTTAAAAATTTTAAAATTTCTTTCATTTTCAAAATCCTTTTCATTGATTTTTTGCATATTCATCAAAAAATTTGGGTTTTGCATTTCATATCCAAGTTCCCCCCCCCCCCTTCTAATTATGCCCTATTTGGCATTTGAAAATATAACATATGTTTTTTTAAAGTAAATAAAAGTATTTTCCCTCCAATGTCGCCATTTTATTAGTCCAACTTTTGGCATTTCTTTTAGTGCCGTTCACTTTTCTCGATTGTTCCAATGAGACAAGTTGCAGTGTTGCGGCTGATCTTTGTGAGGAGTACGGCGGAAATGGCATTTGTTTCACCTGTGCCACTGATTTGTGCAACGGTAACGGGTCAATGAAGGAGAGAAAAGAAAGGGCACAAGTTTCAATTCTCATTTTCATGCCAATTTCCGTCTTCATTAATTACTTTATAAGTGCTGTTGGCCTTTGTCATTTGCTTCATTAATTTTCGTTTGCCGGAAAATGATCAACTTGTAAATTCACCTTAAGGTTCAATTGACATTTGGACATTTTGGAGTTAATTGACACAAATAAAATGACAATAATATCTGTTGAAATATTTAAGAAGAATAAATTTGCTTAATAAAAATGAGTTCTTTAAAATTGTTTGTTAATTCTGTTTACTATTATTTATTTAACCGTCTCATATTTATTATTATTTTTTCGGTTTTTTTAGTCGTCATTTTTCCTCTCTCCAATTTTTTGGAATTGGACCTAAACGTGGAAAACCTTTTCTCATTTTTTAAATTTAAATTGAAGCATTTTTCAACCAAAAGCCCAGGGAGTTCGCTCGGATAAAGGCGACCAAAGGATCTCGCCAAAATCCTCTGTCATCGAATAATTTTATCGCAAAATATGCAATAAGTCAAAATGTTTTTTGTTGCAATTCTTTTTTCCGAGAATCTTCAGAATTTTACAAAAATAGCAAAAAATAAATAAAAGTTTATTTTTCGACAAGAATATTTTTCTTTTTTTTAATGCCTTTGACAAGTTCAGAAACCAATTTTCCAATTAATGGATTTTTTAAAAAAAGATTAAAAAACCCATCACTCTGCATAAACGCAAATTGCATATATTTGTCACACTTTCATTTTAACCAAATTTAAAATTTCCTTTTTTTTCGATTTTTTTTTTTTTTTGTTCTTTTGTGTTTACGTTGAATTTCGAATTGATGACATTAAAGTTAGAAACTGTGATTAAGTACAGTCATAAATATGGACCCAAATATTACGGTAATTACCATATTTTACAACAATATCAAACCATGTCAAATAAACTAATAGAAAATGTTTGTGTTTACATCGTTATATTCCGTTTGAGAATAATTTGGTATGTCCAAATAAGGACAGTTTGTCCAAACACCCGGCCCATACCAAACAGACTAATTCTCATTAATGAACATTTACTATTCACAACTGTGTCCTCCTGCTGAAGGTGATGGCTTTTAAGATGCTTCTCTTTTTATTGCCCCGGGAATTATCCCCCAAATTTATTTCGCACATTCCCTCCCGCACATCCCCCCGACTCTCATTAATCGGAATTTAATATTCAGAACATGATCCCGAAGATGCTTTAATGCTTATAAACTGTTACGTATCCTCATACTAATCATTTTTTACTCCCCAAAAATGAGAAATTTTGCCCCTTTCCCTCCCATTTGTCTGTTCCCCTTATCCCTCGTCGTATTTGGCCCATTGCTTTGCCCTGTTTTCTGTCATAATTTGTACCTGAAAACGCAATACGGTGACAATGAAATGGCAATAAAAGAATGGGGCAAAATGAAATGTTCACTTGACGGAATTGACATGACGGCACTTGGACTGGAACGGCCATGTGAAGAATGGCCAAATTTGGGTAAATAAAAAAATAAATAAATAATTAAACATGTTGGATGATCAAATATATTTTTTAGCTTCCATTTACTGTGACGGCAAAATCCTTGAGGCAAGTTCAATGATTGATCAGGCAGATCAGCTCATTTAAAAACCAAATCTCCCTTAATTGAGTTTTAACACTGATAATATTCAGGCAGTGAATTATTGGGGCGAGAGAATGCTTTTTTTGCGTGATTCAAAGCATTTTGTGGACCGTTCCATGAGGAAAGATGGCAAACAAATTGTTGAAGAATTCAAAACACTTTTTAATGTGACCGATTGGAAGAAATTTGTGGTCAGTGAAATGAACGCAGAGCAAGTGGACAAATTGGGCAAATTTGTTCAACAGAACTTCAAAAGAGCCGACGGAGCATTGACAGAGTAAAATATAAAAATAATTATAAAAGAGAGATGATAAAAATTAAAAAGAATAAAATATATTTAAAAAATAAAACATATCAAATAAAATAAAGGCACGTGCCCGAGGATTGGGTCGAAAGTCCACCGAAGTTTGAAGACATCAAAAACAAAAAACTGAAAGGATGGGCGATGGAATTGAATAAAATGTGGAAGGAAATGAGCAAAAAAATGCCAAACGATGTAAAAATAATATAAAAATTTAAATAATATTAGCAAAATTAAGATGGACAAAAGTGATAGCCAAAAGCATTCGCTGATTCATTTGCCCCACCCTTTTTTCGTCTCCGGTGGACGGTTTCGTGAGTTTCGCTATTGGGACGCCTATTGGATCGCGCGAGGACTGATCGCAGCAGGTGAAAAAGTGATCAGAAAAATGAAAACAATTAAAATATTAATTAAGGAATGACAGAATCGGTGAAGAATATGTGCAAGAATTTTGCTGATTTGGTCAACCGATTTGGCTTTGTGCCCGCCGGCGGACGCATTTACTACAACAAACGGTCGCAGCCGCCATTCCTCACTTTGTAAAATTCATTTATAAAATATAATATTACAATAATTAATATTATATAAATTTTATAAAATATAATATTACAATAATTAATATTATATAAATATATTCAGGTTGGTTTATGATTACTTCGGTGCAACTGGTGACATTGAATTCTTAAAGGAAATAATGCCAACAATTGAAAAAGTAAATTGACATGGAATAAATTTAATTGGTTAATTTAAAAGAAATTTAATTGGCTAATTAAAAAAAAGATAATTATCCTAAGTCATTAAAGTATTACATTAACTCCTTTTTTAAAGGAACTCAACTTTTGGCAAACGAAGCGATCAGTTGAAATCGAAGTGAATGGAAAGAAGAAAACATTTTATCAGTACAGGGCAGACACAAAAGTTCATCCATTTTATAACTTCAAAATTTCATTTAAAATTCAGCTGCCTCGTCCTGAAGCATTTTGCCAAGATGTGGAACTTGTCAAGGACATTTCTGATCCAATGGAAAAGGCAAAAGTTTGGCACGAAATTGCATCGGCATCCGAATCGGGATGGGAATTCAGTTGTGAGTGAAAAAGCGGATGATAATCTAATCAAAAATAAATATTTAGCAAGATGGATCAGAAAAGACGAGAAAGACAAGGAAAAGCCTTGGAAATTAATCAATTTGATGACCACAAAAATTGTGCCGGTGGATTTGAACGCATTGATTTGTGGCACTTTTGAGATGATGGCACATTTGTACCTCCAAATTGGTAAAATAATACAAAATTACCCTGAATATAATAAATTATTTAGACGAGCAAGCCAAATCCAAACTCTACCATGCCAAATACCAATTGTTTTTGGCGGATTTTTCAAGTCTGTTCTACAAAAAAGAAGACGGAATTTGGTACGACTTCAACATGGACACCGGCACACTGAACGAAGCGTACTACGGTAGTGCAGTGATGCCATTGTTCACACGCTGTTACGATACTTTTAACTTTGACACGGCGCGGAGAATGTTCGATCGCTTGGAAAAATGGGACAAGGAAAACAAACTGATCAGCCACCCGTTTGGGGTGCCGGCGAGGTGAAATTTAGTAGAAAACATAACATTAGCATTATTTGAATTTAGCACAATTAATTCTTCACAGCAATGGGATTTCCCCAACGTTTTTCCGGTAAGAAAATATTTAATAACTGTAAAAAATATTATCAAAGAAAGATAATTTAATTTTGATTAATTTTTATGGAATATATTCTCAAAAAAAATATGTTTAGCCATTACAACACATGCTTATAGAGGGATTGCGACGTTCGAAAGACAAAAGGTATTAGTTATGATAAAGCTGTTGAACTGTAAGGAATCAGCTTAAAAGCATATTCCTAATACTTATTTATTTATTTAAATAGAATTGAGGGAAAAGCGAAGGAATTGGCGCAAAAATGGGTGTCCGCCAACTTCAAGCTGTACCAGAACAAACAAAATTGTGGAATGAAAATGTGGGAGAAAATCACAGGCGAATGAAGGCACACCGGGCAGAGGGGGAGAATACAATGTGCAGGTGGAAAAAGGAAGAAATTTGTCCTCCATTTAGTTTATTGTCATATATAATGCACATTGTCTAATTTAATGTTTTTTTATTCCTTTTTCAGATTAATTTTGGCTCGACTCTCGGCTCATTGTTGGATCTAATGGTTACATTTGGTGCAGAATTAAATTTGAAAAATGTTCAAGGAGTGAATTGCGTCCAAAGAGAAATGGGGCCCGAACCACTGCAATTTCCAAATGAAATTGTGAGAATAGAAATGAATAATTAGCAAATAAATAAAAAAGTAACTAATAAGATTTGTTTAAGTCGGAGTATCGGTCGCAACGATTAGCAGCGGCACAGAAAAAAGTGGACGAAATAAACAGAAGCCAAAAATATTGGAAGGTCAAATAAGCTAAATGGCCTTTTATAAAGCCTTTTCTTAGGCTGTTATTTATGAACCGTTTGCGCTATTGACGGATGAGGAACTCAAAGGACTTAACGGAGTGCCACCATCGGAACAAGAAAAAGGTCCACAGAATCTGCAACTGAAAATAACGGATATGGTTGACAACCACTTGAATCAACAAGGACATAAGGATTTGCCAGAAGAATTTGATGCACGTACGAAATGGCCAGAATGTGCCGACATAATAAGCACAATCACAGATCAAGGTGAAACAAATGTCTCAAAAATAGAAAATTCCTTTTTAAATCTGTTGAATAGGACTATGCGGTTGCTGTTGGGCTGTTTCCTCATCCGCTGCATTCAGTGATCGCATTTGCATTGCCCGTCTCAAAAAAGGAAAAAAAACGAATAAAAACGACCCGAAGGCGTACATTTCCGCTCAATTCACATGCGAGTTCGCTCCTGGAACTCATGGGTATTGAATAATTATAATTTGGTTTTATAAAAAAAGCTGTTTTAAGCTGCAATGGCAGTTCTACCTCATTAGCTTGGCAATTTTTTCAACAAGAAACAGTCTCTGGGACCAATTATGACACGTACGACGGATGCAGACCATGGACCATTGACCCAATTCTTGGCTCCTTTTGGGAGGCCGCAGGAATCGAAATAGGCAAATGGACCTTTGGGGCCCAAAGTGCCTCATGGAAAACAAAACGGCCTAGCTGTAAGAAAGGATGCAGAGAAGGATGGCTGAAGGGTGAATATAGCGGAAAATCGTGGCCATTGGAACCATTTATGCGTGGTGAGTGGAAAGTGGCAAGAAGCAAATAGGGTAATTAATATAAACCTATGTTAGCGCTATTTTTCAATATAATAAAATATTATAACCTCAAGATAGAACGGGGTAAAAGTGGAGATCATGGGGCCTTTATTTTTAAAAAGTTTGAATCCATTAATCAATTTTAAACAAACACATTCAGAAGTTCTTAGCATGCCGACTGTAATTGAACCTGTACATTTGAGTTGGGGGCCAGAAATTGAATGGAAAATGATGCGTGAGATTATGACAAATGGGTCCATTACTGCTTCATATTCTGTTTATGATGACTTTCATAACACAATGGCAGAAGGCATAAACCACATATATGCGGTATTAAAATTATATATATAAAATATACAAATATTATTCTTGCTTTAGCGTTCGCCAAACAGCAAAGATACGGAAAGTGCTCACGCAATAAAAATAATTGGGTGGGGAAAAGAGAAAAAAGGCAATGAAATGGTCAAGTATTGGCTGATCGTGAACTCGAGAGGCAAAGGGTCAGTGATTGAAAAGCCAAGCAATAATAATTCGCATTTTGATTTTAAGCTGGGGAATGAATGGACTGTTTAGAATGCGACGCGGTGTAAACGAATGTGACATCGAATCCAGTATTGATTTTGGAACTCCGAAAATTTGAATTTTCAATTTATTGTTGTAATGATAAAAAAATATATTTGTAATTTTTTTCTTTAATTAAAAACACGTTAAAACGAGTGATGGTCGTCTGCTGGAAGCCCCCCCCCCCCAAAAAAAGCAATTAAGCTTAATTATTTTTCTTAACTTTCTCGTTTTATTTCATTATTTTTTTATCAATAAAATTAGATTTGTAAAATGCAAGAATTCAAAAATAGATAATAACAAAAAAAAATCAAAAAAAAAAAAATTATTTGTTCTTTTGGTGCTTGGAAGTTCCCTAAATAAACAATCTGTGTATATTACATAGTTTGGTAAATATGGCTTTTTAAAAATATATTGGAATTTATTTAGCTAATCAAAAGTTATCGGATGATACCATCAATGTTTAATTCATCCTCTTCTGCTTCTGCCTTATCATTTGTTCTGTTCCCCTCTCATTTTTGTTCTTCTCCCATAAATGTTCCGCTGAACAGCACTTCTTTTTTGCTTTTCACGAGAAAAAAAACGAACGGATGGTCGGCACGAAAAATGGGCGACGGCGGCGGCGGAATATCACCGGTGGCGATAACTTCGACAATTGTTGCGGCAGCCGCTTCACACCCATATTCATCCACCTAAACATTTTTTTATATTTTTATAAAAGGACGAAAAAATAAGATTTGTTTAAAAAATAAATTATTTTTTATACAATAAATCGAAATGGAAAATTCATTCGATCATTTAATTAACAAAATATTAATCCTTCTGCTCAGCTGCTAAAGTCTCCTTTTACCCACCGAAATCATTGCCTTTTGAAGAACTTTGCTAATGTACAATTGTCCGGTGCTAATGCCCGAGAAATCAGCAATGCCCCCGAGGAATGCACTTTTGAGTCCAAGCGATGGCAACAACTCTTCCAAATTGTGAGTCGACTCAATTTTAAATTTCGGTAAAAAGACCTAAATTCAAAAATAATAATAATAATTGTTTTATATTTTATAAATCAATTGCCACCTCTACTTTTGTAATCGGTGCTTTTTTGACCATTTCCATTAATTTTGCCTCTGTCAATTCCCCCAACATTTTTGTGAGTCCGTCAATTGCATTTGGCAAAATGATGAAAAGGTGCGCATTCCCACCTTCAAACTCAATTCCGAGCAGTTTAAACTGAATTTCAAAAAATAATTTAACAAATTTTCTAAACGATATTTTCATTTTCACTTAATAATTTTATAAGAGTAATTCATTAATCAAATAGTTGGCAAGTAAATAAAAGTGATATTCACTTGTTTTTATTTATTTTTTATTATATTACATTTTTGTTCATTTCGTAAATGAATTGCTCTAAATGCTGCATCATATCCACCTAAAAAATATTATTCAATTATTATAATTATATTTACCATAATAATAGCCATAATTTATAGTGAAAATATAAAGTAAAACATTGACTCACTTTGATTTCTCCGCCATTTGTCACAAAAAATGTTTCCTTTTCTGTTAAGCTTTTATCGAAAGGCTTTGACCAATTTGCATTGAAATAAATTGCATTGATTAGCAAAAGCCTATGAAAAATTCAATTTTAGGGAAATATTATTATATTTTTACATTGGATGACCGGCAAGGAAATCGGAACTAATCATATTTGGGATTGTGCCATTCGTCGCATTCTCAACAAATCCATTAATAATCTGAAAAAAGTAATATGAAAATAGGAATATTATACCGAACAAACGGATATTTAAAAGTAAATTAAAAAACAAATCCTGTTTTTTCAATTTTTTTAATTGGAAATTTAATTTTACCTTTGTCGCTTCTTCAGTTTTGCCCAAATCAATCGACTCAAAATTCCCTTGGTAATAAATGCTTAATGTTCTGTTGAATTCGTCCAAAATTTCAAAATCCGTGTCCATAAAAATTTTGTTGGCAATGCTCAAATTAAAGAATTGTTCCAATTCGATTTCTCCGATAAATTTCGCATTATTTTTATGCAAAGACGATGCATCTGATAAATGGAAAAATGGCATAAAAAGGTCAAATTAAAATTTCAAAATACCGCCATTGGCCAACACATTGACAAATTCCGCCGCCGTTTGTCCCCGTGCGCCCGCATAAGCCATGGCCAGCGCAATGGACGCCGAAATGGGCGACAGTACCATATTCTTTATGGACGATGCATCAGCGCAACAGTTACGGTAGACAGCGTTTAGCAAATTCATGGAAAACTCCACTGAAAATAAATACGTTTCCTCTTAAATCCAATTAAATTCATAATGAATTAATGGGCATATCAGGCCTTTCTTGATTTTAGTGAAAAATTTCAAGAGGGCGGTAATTGACAGCCCCAAGTTACGGGAATGGTATAATGAGAAAAGTAATTAATTATTTAATTATTATACGTGGCTTCTTCAGTGGATACATCAATGCGCTGTTCACCCTCCCATTGGCACTAATGCTCTTCAATTCCGTCGGTTGCCACATCAGTTGGCGCTTCTCCGTGTACAAATGGGCGCCCCTCGGGTCACGCCACTGCACTGCTTCACCACCCGACAAGTCCAACTGCAGGCCACGCATCTCCTGCACACGGCCCTAAAATAAAACAATAAAATAAAATAAATATTCAACATTTATAAGAGAGTTTACCTTTTCAATTTCGAGACTGGGAAGTGAGAAGCTGTTAGTGCCACAACTGTTTAATGAATCATTTATTTTGTATAATAATTATTTAATTATATCACTATTTCCACATTTTTTCTGTATATTTATTCAATTTCCACTCACTCTCCGCTTACGGTAACCGTAATGCCATTGAATGTTTTGTCCATTTCCGCATTGCCAAATAAACTGCCACAAATTCGGTGTTGGAATATCACAGGAAAAACAAACGAAGCTTTTGTTGCCGTAATTACAACACTTAAAATTTAAGTCTTAAAATTTAAAGCCAAAAAGTCTTTTTCACTAATTTTGCAATTATTAGTATAGTTTTTGTGAGTTTTTGTTATTTTTTAATAAATCTCTGATCATGATCACAATTAGATCAGACCAAAACTCTTTATAAATTGTAATTTTTTTGATTCCATTGGCATAACATTCAGTTTTTGGTTGAATTTTCTCTTAATTTTTTTTTTGTTTTCCCCCCATTTGCTTCACCTGCTCTCAAAAACTGTTTTCGTTTCGGCTTCACAATTTCCATAGAAAAATGGACTCGCCGGCTGCTCAAATTCAATTTTCACATTTGTCGTACAATTTCGGGCTGCTCCTCCCGTAATGCATCCGTCCAAAAGAGAGAGAGTGCCTAAAAATAATTTGAAAAAGATAAATAAAACAAATTATTAAGAATTTATATAAAATTTACGGCAGAATTATTAATAAAGTTATAATTTACGCTTATATTCATGTCCATTTGGCTCCTTTTCATGCTCATTGTCATAAAAATGGGCCTAAATATTATGGTAAATTACCATATTTTAACACAATTTCACTAACCATGGCACAGTGTTTGACTTGGTCATAATACGAATTGCCACATTTTAGCATCTTAAAAAATAATTAACAGAAGAATGAAAAAGGATTTATTTTAATTATTACCAATGCCATTTTGTACAAATCCTTCAAACAGTTCAGACCGGTAAAAGTGCCAATGATTTTCGCAAATCCCTCATTCGGTGGCTGATTTTTATACTAATAAATAATGTTGTTTATTATATCATAATTATTCTTCAATACCGTACCACACATGCACAGTATCCCTCCTCCTCATTTGTCCCCCTGTAACATGCGTAACACCCATTGGCCGACCCTTTCCCCTCATCTTTCAATTTGTTATCCTCAAAAAGCACAGAATCCAACCACGGCGGACGCAAATGCTTTGGGATAAAGCCTTTGTGTTTGACCACCGACGAGCGAAGGCAAAGGTCATGGAATGGTGAGCCAACAATGGCACGGCATAATTCATCGGCATTAAATTCTGTAAAATATTAATAATTTTATAATAACTTAAAATATTTGACCAGGTTTATTTGAACATTCGACGAATCGGAGAATCAAAAAAAGATTAAATACATTAAATGAGGCCACTTTTAGCAGAACAATTTGATGGAATGGCATTTTGTGCAGGAATTTATGAGAAAACTTTTATTCCTGAAAAAATAAACTGTGATGCCAGAAGGAAGCAGAGTGTGGGAGAAAGTGGGATAAAGGACATGGGAGAACCTCTGAAAGGGTGCCCGTAGCTCAGTTGGTTAGAGCATTCCACGGAAAGGAAGGGCGTGGGTTCGAGTCCCACCAGGCGCGTAACCTTTTACGTTCTACAAAACGAATATTTATAAAAATTAAAACGAAAATTTCTGCTAAATTATTATTTTTTGTTTTAAAAAAGTAAATAAATTAATGCATTTTTGATTTGGTAGCAATGAAAATTAATTGGACAACGGCGAATCATCCCATTAACAGCATTGATGACTGCGTTTTTGTGTGGCCGCAGATTCATTAATCATTCATTGATTGACAGTTTTACACTAAAAAAAAAAAAAAAAAAAATTAGGCTAAGGAATTCGTGCCAAAAATTTTTCTTTATATGATTCTTCTCTTTTTTGAATAAAAATTAGGATAACAATATTAGGAGTAACGAATTCTTCGTAATTTTTTTAATATATTTTTTTTGTCTATCCGGATATTCGCAGAATGGGTATTCATATGAATTCTTTTGAAATTACTTTGGGGCGTAATGTCGTAGGCCCGAGCTGTAGAAAAATCGACTTTTTTTTTTTGCATTCTTTAAGCTACAATTGCTTTTTAAAGCAAAAGCATTTTATTGTAATTTTTTACTTTACAGAAAACACAAAGAACTGGCGAATGATACAAGAATGATTAATGTTTACTTTTAAGAACAGATATGAAGAATTTTGTCGGAAAAAGTGTAAAAATGGTGGAAATTATTAAATGTCTTGGCTCGTGGGCCTGAGTCGGCAAAGGGTAAAAGTTGAATTTTGAATACGGAATGCGACCCCAATATATTTTTACCTTCAAAAAACACGTAGAACAAATACTGGCACAAAATCATCAAATATTTTTTGGTGTTTTCGCATTTTTCACTCGTTGTCTTCTTTTCAATTTGCCACAATTACATTTTCTTTACAAAACGCCAAGGTAAGCTTCATACTGTTATGGCCGCACCTACGTTTTGTCGACTCGACGTTTTGTCGACTTAGTCAAAATGTCGACTCAGTCAAAAACCATCAACGGAAAATTTTCGCGCCTTCAAAATGTCCAACAACTGAAAACCGAAAAAAAAAAATTTTTTTTTTTTTGGAGGTCGACCTTCGAATGCGCAAGCACGAAAAACATTCAGTTCTCCTCTACTGTCGTATAATAACGTGGTCTCGCCCTCCAGCAAAACATTCGGCAGCACAACGCTCAACGGGTCCACTCTGTCCACCGCACCAAAAAGTAGGAATAAATTTTTGATAATAATTTTGACCGAGTCGACAAAACGTAATTTTTGGCTGAGTCGACAAAACGTAGAATCGACAAAACGTCGATTTTTGACTGAATCGACAAAAACGTACATTTTTGGCTGAGTCGACAAAACGTAGAGTCAACAAAACGTGGGGAGGCGGTTATGGCAGGTATCGTATCGTCTCCCCAATACCGTATACGTCTTTGCCCTTTGTTTACAATATTTTTTTTTAAATTATTTGAGTCTTTAACAAAAGAAAGAAGCGTTTTGTCATCAGTTTGAATTGGCCTTTTCCAAATAAGTTTATTTTCCCAATGGACTTTGACATTTTAAACAGTTTTTAGGGATATCCCTTGCTCATATTCACAATGCTATGGATTAAAATCCGCATATCCCTAGTTGTAGCTAGGGCATCTGCAGATAGCTAGCATTTGAATATGAGCATATGTGCCTTTTATGCCCATTATTTTTGCTTCACAAAATAATCATATATAAATTGATTTTTCTTCAAAAAATTTTGATACCCAGTTAAAAAAATGACTATCTGTGGTCAAATCGGTTAACAATTTACTTAATACGATAGGCCAGGGCTGCATCGTTATTCAAAAACTTCATAATGGGCGATACTTAAAAAACCATTTTTTTTTTGTACTTTTGGCGTTATTTAAAAAGAGGTGCTTAAACCCCATTATAATTGTAAATCAAACTTTTTTTTACAATAAACTGCAAAAATGAATTTTAATTTGAAATTTTCCTACGCTTAGAATTGAGCGAATATTTATTAATATTTTTTAATCTTTTTTTATTTTATGTTTATTTAATTTTATGATTGTAATCTCAATTAGACCAATTTAATTATTTGAAAAATTTATGTTGTTTTTCTTAGTTGCAAAAATAGTGATTGCGCTTTAGAAATTTTTTGAAACGGAAATTTGTGTCTCAGCAGCAAAGAAAAAGTTGGAAATGCAAAGAAAAGTAAACAAAATTATTTATTATTTATTTTTTTTTGTTGGGAAATGTTAAAAAAGGCATTGGGTTAATAATGCGAATTTCCTCTTCTGCACTCATGTACTTATGAGAATTAGTTTTAAAAGTGCTAGTTCACTTAAAAAAATTAAAATAAAAAAAAAGCTCCGGCCTAATGAGTAATAAAAAGTAATGGCTTTGTTTAATGTTTGAAGACCGACAACCATCACTACCAACACAATTTTGTGGACCGTCCCATGAGAAAAGATGGCAAACAAACTGTTGAAGAATTCAAAATGCTTTTTAATGCGACGGAATGGAAGAAATTTGTGGTCAGTGAAATGAGTAATGAGCAAGTGGACAAATTGGGCAAATTTGTCAAAGAAAATTTTGAAATGGCCGACGAAGCATTGACAGCGTAAAATATGAAAAATAATTATTAATAAAAAATGATAAAATTAAAAAGAAAAAAAATATTTAAAAAATAAAACAATATCAAATCAAATTAAGGCATGTGCCCGAGGATTGGGTCGACAGTCCGCCAAAGTTCGAAGACATCAAAAACAAAAAGTTGAAAGGATGGGCGAAGGAATTGAATAAAATGTGGAAAGAAATAAGCAAAAAAATGCCAAACGATGTAAAAATAATAATAATAAGCGAAAATAGAAATAATATTAGCAAAATTAAGATGAACAAAAGTGGTAGCCAAAAGCATTCGCTGATTCATTTGCCCCACCCTTTTTTCGTCTCCGGTGGACGGTTTCGTGAGTTTCGCTATTGGGACGCCTATTGGATCGCGCGAGGACTGATCGCATCAGGTGAAAAAGTGATCAGAAAATGATGAAAAGAATTAATTAATTAAAAATTAATTAAAATATTATTTAAGGAATGACGGAATCGGTGAAGAATATGTGCAAGAATTTTGCTGATTTGGTCAACCGATTTGGCTTTGTGCCCGCCGGCGGACGCATTTATTACAACAAACGGTCGCAGCCGCCATTCCTCACTTTGTACATTTTATTTATGGAAAGTAATATTTTATATAATTAATATTTAATATATTTCAGGTTGGTCTATGATTACTTCGGTGCTACTGGTGACACTGAATTCCTAAAGGAAATAATGCCAACAATTGAAAAAGTAAATTGGCATGGAATAAATTTAATTGGTTAATTTAATATAAATTTAATTGGCTATTTAAGAAAATATAATTATCCTAAGTCATTAAAGTATTACATTAACTCATTTTTAAAGGAACTCAACTTTTGGCAAACAAAACGATCAATTGAAATCGAAGTGAATGCAAAAAAGAAAACGTTCTATCAGTACAGAGCGGACACAAAAGTTCATAATTCTCTAAAGACCGAAAAATTGATATCGAAAATTAAGTTGCCTCGTCCTGAGGCATTTTGCCAAGATGTTGAACTTGTTAAGGGCATTTCTGATCCTATGGAAAAGGCAAAAGTTTGGCATGAAATCGCATCGGCATCCGAATCGGGATGGGAATTCAGTTGTGAGTGAAAAAGCGGATGATAATCTAATCAAAAATTAATTATTTAGCAAGATGGATCAGAAAAGACGAGAAAGACAAGGAAAAGCCGTGGAAATTAACCAATTTAATGACCACAAAAATTGTGCCGGTGGATTTGAACGCATTGATTTGTGGCACTTTTGAGATGATGGCACATTTGTACCTCCAAATTGGTAAAATAATACAAAATTACCCTGAATATAATAAATTATTTAGACGACCAAGCCAAATCCAAACTCTACCATGCCAAATACCAGTTGTTTTTGGCGGATTTTTCAAGTCTGTTCTACAAAAAAGAAGACGGAATTTGGTACGACTTCAACATTGAGAGCGGCACACTGAACGAGGCGTACTACGGTAGTGCAGTGATGCCATTGTTCACACGCTGTTACGATACTTTTAACTTTGACACGGCGCGGAGAATGTTCGATCGCTTGGAAAAATGGGACAATGACAACAAGCTGATCAACCATCCGTTTGGGGTGCCGGCGAGGTGAAATTTAGTAGAAAACAAAGGCATTAGAAAAATTTTTTTGAAAACCGATAAAACCTAACCCCCTTGTTTTCTGAAAACCTAACTCCCTATTATTTAAAAAAATTTCAGCTAAATGGCGAACCTTATTTAGAATTCCTTTGTGGAATTTCACGAAACTATCATATGAACCCATGAAATTATAGAAATTTATGAATTTTTTGTTCGAATTGTTATTTAATTACATGTTTTTTTGAAAAAAATCAAATGGTAAACTTGTTTTTTTGTGTTTAATTTAAGTGCAATTTTTTTTATTATTTGTTTTTGCTTTTTTTTGGCTTGGGGCCCAAACGACCCCGGGGCCCAAACGTGGGGGCCCAAACGAGCCTGGCCCATAAATTGGAACTGAATGAGGGCATTGAAGTGAATTGTGAGCAAAAGCAGATGGAATCGGAACCATTTATATTCCCAAACGAAGTGGTGAGTGAGTAAAGAGAATTGTATGAAAAGGATGACAATCTGTTAAATGATCAATTATTATTTTTATTCTGAATATCGAGCACAGCGTTTAACGGCCGCACAGAAAAAAGTGGACGAAATTAACAAAAGTCAGAAATATTGGAAGGTTCGAAAAAACTTAAAGAATACATTTTTAATACCACCTTTTAGGCTGTCATTTATGAACCATTTGCGATGATGACGGAGGAGGAATTTAAACGAATCTTAGGGGTACCATTGGAACAGAAAAATGGACCAACCAATCGCCAATGAAGTCAATGGTCGATCAAGATTTCTTTCAAAGAAATGATAAAGATTTCCCAGAGGAATTTGACGCGCGGAAGAAATGGCCGGGATGCGCTGACATAATGAACATAATCCCAGACCAAGGCAGGGATTGCGCCCAAATTAAGCAGGAATAAGAACTTATTTTACCTAATAAAACAGGCCCTTGCGGTTCATGTTGGGCTGTTGCTTCTTCCTCGACTCTGGCTGACCGAATTTGCATTGAACGACTTAAAAAAGGCAAAAAAACGGAGAAAAATGACCCAAAGGCATGTTTCTGCGCAATACACATTGGAATTTGCAGAAAATTCATTCTCGGGACATGGCGGGTAAAAGGGAAATTGAAAAAATTAATTAATTTTCAATTAAGGTGCCATGGCAGTTTTCCGATAAATGCTTGGGAACTTTTCCGAAAGGGGGTTGTCTCCGGAACAAATTTCGAAACGTATGACGGGTGCATGCCATACACAATTGGGCGTTTGGCTGGAAGAAGCTTTTGGAGCAAGTTTGAAGTCAATACATGGGCCGACTCTTCTTGGAAAACAAAGATGCCGACATGCAAAAAGGAATGCCGAAAAAATTGGCTGCAAAAATAATACAGTGCCAAGAAAAAGCAAATGCCGGCTGAACCATTCACGATAGGTAAAGTTCAAAATTATGAACCTCTGGAAATTGTCGAAAAACTCCCCTAAGAAATATAAAATTTTTGACTAAAAATATTTTGATTTCCTTAGAAAGAAAATCCTTTTCATAAATCTCTAAAATTTGAACTATTCTTATGGCAAATATTATTCTCAGAAATGCTAAACATGCCGTCTGTCATTGACACTGTATCATGGACCGGGTGCATGATGAGTGACCCAGATACAGATAAATGGGAAGTTTTCCGAACTTACGAGAAACAGATGATGCGCGAGATAATATTGAAGGATCGATTACAGCATCTTACACTGTGTATGATGATTTCAAATGCACCTTCGAAAGAAACAAGAACCACATATATACGGTGGGCTATTAATAAGAAGAGTCAAAATAAAATTGGATTTAGCGTTCACCAAATAGCAAAAAAGTTGCTGGTCACGCAGTGAAAATCATCGGATGGGGACAGGAAAGAGTGGGCGATGAAATGGTTAAATATTGGCTTGTCGTAAATTCATGGGGAAATGAGTGAGTGATTAAAGAATAAAAACCAAAGTAAAAAAATAATAAAAAAATGTTTTTAGGTGGGGAACAAATGGCATGTTTAAGATTCGCAGAGGGAATAATGAGTGTCAACTTGAATGTTGGCACATTGCTTTTGGTACTACAACAATTTAAAAATGATTTTTGTTTGATGAACTCTCTTGTTTTTAAATGTTCTTTAAATATTAAAAAAATAGGGAATAAATTAATTTGACTGTTTGTTGCTAACATTTTCTAAAGATACGTTTTCTTCTCTCTACGTTTTCTTCTCTCTCATTTTTATTCTTCCCCCATAAATACTCCGCTGAATATCACTTCATTTTTGCTTTTTACGAGGAAAAAGGCGAACGGATGGTCGGCACGAAAAATGGGTGGTGGAGGAGGCGGCCGCCAATCTTTGGCAGCATATATTTTGACGAGGATAAGTGTTGCGGCCGCCGCTTCACAGCCCTTTTCATCTACCTTAGAAATACTAGATTGCATTAAAATTTTCAAAATAAATTATTTGTTTTTTTGTTTAAATATTAAAAAATAAACATTTTTACACACCGAAATCACTGCTTTCTGAAGCACCTTGCTGGTATACAACAATCGCATTTTGCTTAGGCCTGAGAAATCGGCACTTTTTGGGTCGAATGCGCTTCTGATCCCAAGTGATGTTAATAGTTTTGGCAAGTCGTGAGTCGACTCGATTTTGAATTTTGGCAAAAATACCTAAAAGATAAATTAATAAATCAGTGACAATGATTGGGGGGGGGACGGGGGAGAGAAGGGGAGGGGGTCCGGCGATGCTAAAAAAGTTACGAAACTATGGGTCTCTATTTTAATGTGTTATTGGAGAATGTTCTAGAAAGAATATGCTTTAGTTTTTTTTTTTGCTCTTTTGTCACTTTTAAAATCCTTTTTTCCCCACAATTTCCTTGCCCACTTCGACTCGTGTCGTTGGCGCTTTTTTCACCATTTCCATCAATTTGGCCTCTGTCAATTCCTCCAACACTTTTGTGAGTCCGTCAATTGAATTTGGCAAAACGATGAAAAGGTGCGCATTCCCACCTTCAAACTCCATTCCAAGCAATTTGAACTAAAATATTTACAATTTTAAATAAAATATAATTTCTGTAATATATTATTTTATTTTAGCAAATTGAAAAACATTTTTATTTTAACAATTTACGGGTAACGCTCATAATATTAAAAAGACGTGAAACTCGTTTCAATATTTGTTAAAAATTATTTTTAAATATATTTTTACCTCGGTTTCCTCTTTGTAGACGAAATCATTTATTTGATGCATCAAATCCAACTTAAATAATTTTGGAAAATATGGTTCATAGGGCCCAGACTCCAAATCGAACAAATTATATATCAATCGACTCCTCTCGGTCTGTAAAGAAAGAATCCGCAAAAAAAAAAATTGGCGGAAACCATTCCCTGAAGAGTTACAGACCCGGGACTGAAATGGCAAAATGGCTTGGGACTCAATCGTCCAACTTGTAAAAATGCAAGGTTATGAAAAAATACCTACATTTTTGACATCTCGATGACTGAAATGCATGTACCCGAAAAAGTTTTTAGAATGAAAGCTCTTTGGACAAAGTTATAGTCCCGGGACTGAAATGGCCAAATTACAATTGGAGATTTTTGTTTTGGCCAAGACACCGCACACTCGACTACGGCGGCCAGTAGGTGGGGCGCCGCTCGCTCGCTCCGGGTTGCTCGCGCCTGATGTCGGGCCTTCGGCCCGACATTAACCAGGCGCTCGCAACCCTCCGCTCGCTCGGGCGCCCCACTACTTGCTCCGTCTTCGCATGCTCGCCATTGGCGGGCCGCTCCGCGGCCTTAAAGTGCTTTTCATTTGTCCACTTCAGTCCTGTGGCTATAACTCTGTCCAATGTGCTTTTCGCCTTAAATTTCTTTTAGTTCCATAGATTATTGAATACGAGAAGTCGTATTATATAAATATTTTTTCATTTTCATTAATTTTCTTACTTTACAGACCGAGAGAAGTCGATATATAATTTGCTCGATTTGGAGTCTGGGCCCTATGAACCATATTTACCATATTTTATATATTTTTTTATTTATATTAATAAATTGAACTTTAATTTGTTGGCCATTTGCGAGAAAAAATGTGTCTTTTTCCGTTTTTTTACCGAACGGTTGCGACCATTGCGCATTGAAATAAATTGCATTGACGAGTGCAAAACTAAAGGAGGAATTTTAATAAGATAAGAAATTAATGAGAAAATTCTTTGAAAATTTCAAACATAGCTCCTTGAAGATAACCTGGCTCGACAAAATCTTTGATTTGGTCATTCGTCGCATTTGCAACAAATTCATTAATTTTCTGTAAATAATTTTTTATTTAAATTAGTAAATTCAGTTTTACCTTTGCCGCTTCTTCAATTCTGACAAAATCAATTGACTCAAAATTCCCTTTGTAATATGTACTAATTGTCATGTTTAACCTATCCAAAATATTAAATTTTTCGTCTAAAAATATTTTGTTGGCAATGCTCAAATTAAAGGATTGTTCCAATTCGATATCTTCGATAAATTTGGCATTGTTTTGGTGCAACGACGAATCATCTTGACAAGTTGAAAATGGTACTTAAGAGGTCAAATTAAAATTGAAATAATTACCGCCATCGGCCAACACATTGACAAATTCCGCCGCCGTTTGTCCCCGTGCGCCCGCATAAGCCATGGCCAGCGCAATGGACACGGAAATGGGCGACAGTACCGTATTCTTTACGTACGATGCATCAGCGCAACACTTACGGTAAACAGCGTTTAACAAATTCATAGAAAACTCAGCTGAAAGTAAATTAAAAAAATTTTTCTCATAAATTCCAATATTTTAATAATTGCTATATGAAAAAATTCCTTTTTTTTATAAAAAAAAATATTTTTTATTTTGGGAGGCGGTATTTCCCGTGTTTATTATATTTACGTGGCTTCTTCAGTGGATACATCAATGCGCTGTTCACCCTCCCATTGGCACTAATGCTCTTCAATTCCGTCGGTTGCCACATCAGTTGGCGCTTCTCCGTGTACAAATGGGCGCCCCTCGGGTCACGCCACTGCACTGCTTCACCACCCGACAAGTCCAACTGCAGGCCACGCATCTCCTGCACACGGCCCTATAATAAAACAATAAAATAAAATAAATATTCAACATTTATAAGAGAGTTTACCTTTTCAATTTCGAGACTGGGAAGTGAGAAGCTGTTAGTGCCACAACTGTTTAATAAAAATTATTGTTTTTTTTTAATTTTCTATTAATTTTTGATAGATATGTTTCTTCAAATAAACTCACTCTCCGCTTACGGTAACCGTAATGCCATTGAATGTTTTGTCCATTTCCGCATTGCCAAATAAACTGCCACAAATTCGGTGTTGGAATATCACAGGAAAAACAAACGAAGCCTTTGTTGCCCTAATTACAACACTTAAAATTTAAGTCTTAAAATTAAAAGCCAAAAAGTCTTTTTCACTAATTTTGCAATTATTAGTATAGTTTTTGTGAGTTTTTGTTATTTTTTAATAAATCTCTGATCATGATCACAATTAGATCAGATCAAAACTCTTTATAAATTGTAATTTTTTTGATTCCATTGGCATAACATTCAGTTTTTGATTGGATTTTCTCTTAATTTTTTGTTTTCCCCCCCCATTTGCTTCACCTGCTCTCAAAAACTGTCTTCTTTTGGGCGTCACAATTTCCATAAAAAAATGGACTTGCCGACTGCTCAAATTCAATTTTCACAGTTGTTGTACAATTTCGGGCTGCTCCTCCCGTAATGCATCCGTCCAAAAGAGAGAGAGTGCCTAAAAAGAAATTGAAAATTTGGGGAAAACTTAAAAAGATTAATAGGAAAAATTATTAATAATTTATAAAATTGCGGCAAAATTATTAATGTATTTGTAATTTTACGCTTATTTTCCTGTCCATTTGGCTCCTTTTCAGGTTCATTGTCGTAAAAATGGGCCTAAATATTATGGTAAATTACCATATTTTAACACAATTTCACTAACCATGGCACAGTGTTTGACTTGGTCATAATACGAATTGCCACATTTTAGCATCTTAAAAAATAAATTAACAGAAGAATGAAAAAGGATTTATTTTAATTATTACCAATGCCATTTTGTACAAATCCTTCAAACAGTTCAGACCGGTAAAAGTGCCAATTATTTTCGCAAATCCCTCATTCGGTGGCTGATTTTTATACTAATAAATAATTTTGTTATTATATCATAATTATTCTTCAATACCGTACCACACATGCACAGTATCCCTCCTCCTCATTTGTCCCCCTGTAACATGCGTAACACCCATTGGCCGACCCTTTCCCCTCATCTTTCAATTTGTTGTCCTCAAAAAGCACAGAATCCAACCACGGCGGACGCAAATGTTTGGGGATAAAGCCTTTGTGTTTGACCACCGCCGAGCGAAGGCAAAGGTCATGGAATGGTGAGCCAACAATGGCACGGCACAACTCATGGGCATTGAATTCTGTGAAAGGATAAATATTTTAAATAAATTATTTTTGAAAACTTTGGACCGGGATTATTTGAACATCTGACGAATTGGAGAATCAAAAAGTTAAATACACTAAAAGAGGCCATCTTCAGCAGAAGAATCTGATGGTATGGCATTTTGTGTTAGAAATTTATCGGAAGACTTTTATTCCTGAAAAATAAACAATATTTTAATAAAATATTAAAAAGATTTAATTTCTGCTCAATAATTTTTTGTTTTCTGAAAGTAAATAAATTAATGCATTTTCGATTTGGTAGCAATAAAAGAAAATCATCCCATTAGCATCATTGATGACTGCTTTTTTGTATGGCCTCTGATTCATTCATTGATTGACAGTTTTACATTAAAATAAAAACAATAAAAGAACAAAATTTTATGCTAAGGAATTTGTGCCAGATTCTGTTTAAAGTATTGATAAATTGAGTCTATTTGGATATCGCAGAATGGTATGTATATGAACTATAAGAATGTGAATACGGATGAATCTTTGTGAGGTCGACTGATACTGAGTAGTGTGCGGCACGGTATCGGGATACCGCGGTATTTTTCGGTATACCGTTCGGTATTTTTTCGGTATATACCGTTCGGGATACCGACCGAAATATTTTGGGGATTTCGGTATTTTTTCGGTATCGGTATTTTTCGGTATATACCGTTCGGGATACCGACCGAAAAATCCTAAATACCGCGGTATTTTTCGGTATTTCGGTATTAATATGCACTAGTAAAAATGGGACATTTGAGTACAAATAATGAAAAAAAGAAAGTTGGAAAAATGATAAAAATTATAAATTTTTTAACTGTATCGATATTTATTTGTAATCTTCGGACAATTCACCAATCTTTTCTCCAAAAAATGGGAATTTAAAAAAAGACTTAAAATTGACCATTTTTGGAGAAAACCTGTAAATAAATAGACCATAAATTTTCATAATTTCCCCCGGCGGCGCCTGACGGCACCACCAGACCTCCTTTCGTGAAAGTTTTCTCAAAATTTTCTCTAAAATATAAAAAATTGGTGATTTTTTGTGCAAAATCTGTTACCAAAATAAAGCCAATTTTCGAAATTCTTTCCGGTAGCGCCTGTCGACAGTGTCGGGGTCCTTTTGGCGCCCACGTTCGGCGCTAGACTCATTTAGGACTTAGTAATTTATTTCTTTGTGAATCAAATGCGACAAATTCGGTATCATTCGAAAGATCTAAGTGTTTAAAAGGTATGAAAAGCTATGCCTAAAAAGCTATGTCTAACGATTGACCAATTTTTAAAAACAACAAACTACGCTAAAAAGTCAAAATTCTCGGTCGGGGTCATTTTGGCGTGGCCGTTTTGGCGTGGCACTTTGGCGTGGCCATTTTGGCGTCGTTGGTCATAACTTTGTCCAAAAGAAAGCTAATTGAATATTATTACTACCATTCGATAGCTCTTGGTAAGCTTTATAAGCCTGCATAATTTCAAAAAATTTGGTCCACCCAATAAAAAGTTAGGTTCAAAAACGTTCAAAAATTCGAGTAAAATTTCCGAATTTGAAATTTTTTAACTTTTTTAAAACATAACTTTTTATTGGGTGAACCAATTTTTTTAAAATTATGCAGGGTTATAAAGCTTACCAAGAGCTATCGAATGATACTAAAAATATTTAATTTGGTTCCCTCTGAGAAAAGATATCCTACGACGCCAAAATGGCCCACGCCAAAACGGCCACGCCAAAGTGGCCACGCCAAAATGGCCACGCCAAAATGACCCGTTTCGAAAATTCTCGGACCAGGTCATTTGAGTCGGGCCGTTTGAGTTGGAGAGCCACCCATACAAAAATTCCGGCGGCCTCCCCGACACGGGCCCCGAGTTTTCCTGTCCCGGCAAAGCCCCGGTCCCCTGCTACCTTAACATTAAACCTGAATCATCGAAATAACTTTTTTTAATTTTTTGAGGTTTTTTGGCCATAACTTTTTTGTATGTTTTCAAAATTTTTTCGAAATTTAGCACATTGATAGATCTCGTCAAGTGATTTCAAATGATTCCTAATTATTTAATTTGGACGAAAATGAAAAAAGTTATGGCCAGTCGCGCCGAAAGGGTCCACGTCGAACTGGGCGGTTCCCCAATAGACAGTTATTTTCAAGCCACAAAAAAAATGTGCTAACATATATAGTAATTTTAAAAAATACCGAAATACCGCGGTATTACCGAATTTTTTTTATCGGTATTTTTCGGTATCGGTATTTTTCGGTATATACCATTCGGTATACCGACCGAAATATTTTGGGAATTTCGGTATTTTTTCGGTATCGGTATTATACCGAAATACCGATACCGAATACCGAAAATCGCATTTGCCGCACACTAATACAGAGACGAAATAAGTATTTGTTAAAAGTTTTTTTTTAAAGTTTTGATTTTTTGTCTTGGGTCTGAGATGTCGTGGGCCCGTGCTGGGATGTTTCGTAATTTCGGCCATCATTTAAATTAAAATTAGAACTTCACCTTTCTCCGAAGCTATCAATTAACGATGACGAGCTGATTAAATACAATAATTTAAAAAAATTATGCATTAGAAAAATAGATCGTGGGCCTGAGTCGGCAATGGGTAAAAGTTGCATTTAAATGCGGAAAGCGACCTTAATAATTTTTTAAGGTAAGCTTCAATACTGTTATGGCAGGTACGGCATCGTCTATCCAATACCGTATACGCCTTTGCCCTTTCGTTTTGACATTCTCAAATAAATCTTGTGCTTCTAAGCCTCTACAATTATGCTTGTTTTGTCTTTAATCTGAATTGGCCTTTTCAGCATAATTTTATGTTCCCAAGGACTTTGACATTTTAATAGTTACAATGGTAACTCTGAGACCCCGACAACTGCTTCCACCGGCAAACCTTGATAAAATGCAGTTTAAAACTGTTAAACATTTCAGGTTGCTTCGCTTGCATCTAATGGCATACCAGGAACAAATCACAATTCCTTTAGCTTGAGTGACTCCCGTTTCAAAAATTTTCAACAACTTTAAAAATTTTATTTTTCAAATAATTATTATTTCAAACTTTCGCTTAACTTTTGGTATTTTTTTTTTATATAAACAAAAAATTTTCAATTTCTTTTTCTTTGAATTCATAATAAAAATGATTGCAATAAATTCCGCTTTATTCATTATCGGATTCGCAAGCTCTACTCTTGGTAAGTCAAACAAAAAAAATAAAAATAATAATTTACTATACAAATTTTTAGCACTTAAATGTGTTGTCAGATTCAATTCTGATGGACAATTTGCCAAAAACGAATTGGATTCCTACGAGTGTCCAAGTAAGGGGCAACAATGCGTATACGCCGAATGCATTGACAAAATTGGAGGACATTAACAATTCATTTTAAAACTAATTTAAATTTTTATATCTTTTTTAGATAAAATTTGGCCAAATTTCGTGGACTGCAAACTGCCGGAGTTTGTCAATTGTACGCAGTTGAAAAATGAATGTGTAAATCAGGGCGGAAAAAGCTGTTGCTACACCTGCAACACAGATGGATGCAACAGAAGTTGGAAGTGCAAAGAAAAGTAAACAAAATTATTTATTATTTATTTTTTTGTTGGGAAATGTTAAAAAAGGCATTGGGTTAATAATGCGAATTTCCTCTTCTGCACTCATGTACTTATGAGAATTAGTTTTAAAAGTGCTAGTTCACTTTAAAAAATTAAAATATAAAAAAAGCTCCGGCCTAATGAGTAATAAAAAGTAATGGCTTTGTTTAATGTTTGAAGACCGATCACCATCACTACCAACACAAGTACAATGAGCACATCGACAACCACTGTCACCACTACCACCGCCATTTTCACTTCCATTTTGATGCCACCCATTGTTGGTCCCATTGTGCCAACACCGTCAATCCCTGCCGAGTCCAAAGGGACAAATAACAAAATGGAAAAGGACGGCACAACCACCGAAGGCACCGATGGTTCATCCTTGATTCGATGCCGGAACTTTTGGATCGGAATCATTGTTTAATTTATTTTCATTTATTAATATTAAACATTACTACTATTTTTATTATTTGTTATTAGTTTAATTATTGAAAGACATAATTAGTTGACTAAAAACATTATCAATTCAAGTTATGACATTGAATTTCGAATTTTCGGGCCAATCTTCTGTTTTCATAAAATTTCATTTCTTTAACGAAATCTTATAATTTAAATATCATCTAATAAATAGACTAACTAAAGACCGGGATTTAGACAAAAATTGGGGCCCGAAATGACTAGGACCTGAGAAACCGGGAATATAACCATGATTTTGAACAGATCGGGAGATCGGAACCAATTGGGACTGACAAAGGGTAATTTTTTTTTGGGAAAATTTACAATTACACAAAATTAGCAACCAAATACTTGATTATTTCAAATGCAATTTCAATCTAAATTATACCAGGGTTCCTAATTATCCAATTTCAAATAAAAATCGATTTGAGCTCTGATTATACCTTATTATTATTTATTTATTTATTGCTTTTAAAATCAAACCAAGTTTATGCTAACAAATAAGAGAGCCGGCGGTAATGAACAAAGGAAGGAATATATTCGTAAATTTTTAAATTTTCAACTAATTTCTATAATTTATTTCATTCAAATTATATATATATAAAAAAAAAAAGAATATTTTATAATAAAAATGATTAGGTTTTGGTCAAGAAATTAAAATCTGTCGAGGAAAGTATTGGTTCAATTATTTTTTTCTAAAAATATTATTGACACGGACATTTTTTTAAAATTAACCCTAGTTTTTTTAAAAATCTGACCTAGTTTTTTTCACAATAAATCTAAATTCAAAATTGGATTCTGGTTTTAAACCTGAATTTTAAAGAATTTTTCGAAAAAAAGTCAAAAATTTTTTTAAAAGTTCTGAAATTTGGTATAACAATAATCTAGTTTGGATAACATTTTTCAATTTCTTTTGAAAAATGCTGAAATATGTGAAAAATATGTGCGAACCTCCCTAATATGTGGCGCTAGATTTTATGCAGGGTCTCCAGATGTGATGATTTATCATCTTTTGATGATTTTGAGGGGTCAAAGATGATTTTTTGAAATGATGATTTGATGATTTTTGATGCTTTTTTGAGAAATTTGATGAATTTTTATGATTTTTTGATAAAAATTTTCAAAAATGGCCATTTTAGGCCAAAATCCACTAGCAAATTAGACAAAAATTTCCAAAATTTTCCCCAGTGGCGTCTATCGGCACAATCGGCTCCCGCCCCTGTGAGTTAAAATTTTTTTTGCTGCTTTTTAGTGGTTTTTTTTTGCTTTTCGAGAATTTTTTCAAAATGATGATTTTTTGCCAGCCAAATGATGATTTTGAAAATTTTCATCTGGAAACCCTGGTTTTATGTGCCAAAACCCCAAAATATTTATTTTTATGTGCTAAAAAGTCGCTTTAATTTGAGAATTTTTAGGAGAATATGTGTTTTTTGGGCTTTTCATGCGATAACATATACGCTTATACCGTTCCCGGGTTTGATGACAAAATACCGGGAATGCGTTCATCGGTAAAATGTGTTTCTTGTGCTCACAATAGTCAAATAAAAATTTCAATTTAGGGACGGAAATAGGTGCCCGATAACGGGGTTTTATGCTCCGGGTTCCACGCTCCCTGTTCATCATCGGTTTAATAACGAAAATTGCATAGATTCCTAAAAGTATTTTCTTTTTTTGGACTAAATTATTATTAAGAATGGGGGTTTGAGCATTAAAAAGAAGGGAAATTGGTTAAAATTCAAAAACTAATAAAAGAAAATGATCCCAAATTGTCAAAATTTATACTATTTTTATAAGTTTCATTTAATTTTTAAAAATTTTCCCGGCGGCGTCCTATCGACACCGCCGTACACCATTTACCTTGTGCTGAGTATTTCGTAAATTACGCCCGCCATTAAGACGTTTCTTAAATCCGCCATTTTTTATTGGTTTTCCGAACATAATTCGTCATAACTATGTTCAAAGACAACTAAAAATCATCAAACTTTGTATCGTCCAGTATCTTTTAATTGGCTCGATTAGCTTTATAAATTTCAAAAAATTGCATAAAGTTTTACGAAAATTGGGTTTGTGAAAGTAAAAAATTAAATTGTTTTTGGCCATATTTTTGTAAAAAATTAATCAAATTGTTTGAAATTTGGAGGACTAATAAAGCCAATAAAAATCTATCGAATTATCTAAAAATTGTTAAATTTAGTTGCTTTTGAGCAAAGTTATGACGAGTTTGTTCGGAAAATCGGTAAAAAAACTAATCACATGAGATTTTTAAAAAAGCCACTCAAGTTTGTCGGGCACTAGCATACAGAGACGTAGGTAAGCACAGGGGGTGAGACCGGGACAAGCGTCTGCCTAGGAAGTAAGTAGGGGCGGTGTAGGTATGGAGTAGCAGTATGTAGTCAGGAGGTAGGTCAGAGCAGAGGTGGGCGGGAGAGAAGAGGTCTAAAGGACTCTATAAGTGGTGATGTGTTGGAGGGGGTGGTCCTAGAGGGGCGTGTTGGGTGTTAGTGGTGTGAAGGATGAATGAATCAATCAGCGCTCCCCCCTCCTTCCCCCCTAAGCGGTTGCTAAATAAGCACCAAAATCGGCCGTTGTGATGGCCTGCCTCAACATTTGTCAGCAAGCAGTGATATTTGCAAAGGGCCCCCGCCACCTCAACTAACACGCCATACTTTTTTGCCCCCCCCCCCCCCTCCCCTCCCCCCACTCGTGTTCCTTTTTGAAAAAAAGGTCGCGAAAAAGCTAATATCTTTTTGTTGAATGATGAATTATGAAACAACAACACAATATCAGCAAATAACACTTAACACATACCCAACAGCAGAACCTAAGGGATCGTTGTAAGCCCATAATAAAATTCTCGAATATGGCTGTGAAAAATGCGATACCCAATTATTGGGCATCAACTGAATTTGAGTGGCAAAATGCTAGAACACCTTTTATAAACAATTTTTTTTTAATTTCACTATTGATAAGAATTATCAATAGCATTTTTCAATGTTTTCATTTTTATTTTATGTTCATTTTTTGGTCGCTGCTTTTTAATTCACAATTTCTCTGACTTGCACAAAATTACATGAATGCTTCAAGAAAGCTTTTGGCACCAAGCTTATTTTTTTAATTGGATAGGTATTTTTTCTTAAATTCTCGGCTCAAATCCCATCGCTGCGGCTAGATTAAATCTTAACTACCCAAGAAAGCATTACATAATTCCAAACCAAAAATGCCGCGGCAAAATTTAAATTTTTAAAGAAATTCTGCTGCCATTTCTGTCTTTTATTTGCGTTCTACCATCACAACACCAAAACGACAAAACTAGCAGCAAAGAAACCAAACAAGCTCAATTCTGTTCATCGTACTGTTATTTTGATAACAGTTCAATCACTTATCCTTATTACTGCCAATCGGAGTGACACCAATTCTGCCCCAACCATTTCTGATCAGGAATGTTCAAGACAATCCCGACAAACAATGATCCAGGTCCCATTACTGTTCTCACTATTGATCTGCTATCTGGACGATCACTGATCGTTGGAGAAATTCGTATTCTTTATTCTGCATCTCTGATCAGGGTACAGCGTTTCGTGCGCGCGCCCACGTTTCGGCGCCAGACTCGTTTAGGATTTTGTAACTCTTTTTATGGAACCAAATTTCACAATTTTTATCATTCGAAAGCTTTGTGTTTAGAAGGTATGAATGTGCTATTCCGAAGCGATTGACCAACTCTTAAACAAGATACAACTTGAAGAAGGCTAAAAAACGAACCATATTTTGGTAGTTTGGTTCTAAATTTTTATGTAGATCGGTTTATTCGTTATTATTTTTGAGGTCCATAGAGCTTCAAAGGGCTTTCGAATGACATTAAATTTGTCGCATTTGGTATACAAGGAAAAAGTTATGGCGTCCTAAAGTTGGCTGGCGCCGTAACGTTGGTGGCCGCTCGGATCAGTATTATACATAATTATTTGCCATTATTTCTTCTTACATTGCTCCTTCTGCCTGATAATAACATTTCCGATTTCAGAGTTCTGAGATGGGTCCAGCAGTCCATAGACGGATCCTCCGTCATTGAGCCGTTGGCATCCAGCGCTGGTGGCGGCGTTGGCGGCGCATGTGATTCGACCGTTCACGCACAATGTGCACCAAGGCTGAGCTCGCTGGGCGTTGCGGAGGAGACGTACTGTCGCTGTTGTCACGTGAGGAGGAGGAGCGGCGTCGGCACCGTTTGTGCGGGGGACAGCGCCCGGCTTCCCCACTGGGGGCGGAAGCGGTACCGCCGCGTACGGCACGGCGAGGACGAGGAACGCGGCGGCGCGAGACGGACAACAACGAGAGCGGCACAACCACACGGGCTGGCCCAACTGTTCCAGTCCGATCACTTGTACACACCTACTACTTGAGCACATGAACAGGGCAGACTTAAGGCGAGTATGGTGCTAAATCGTTCGTTAAATTCTGCCTTATATTCAACATAATTCGTCATAACTTTGCTCAAGTGCAACCAATTAAAATATCCTGGTATCGTCCGTTAGCTCTTTGGATTGGCTCTATTGCCATTTAAATTTCAAAAAATTCGATTGATTTTTAAAATTTTGGCCGTCAAAGTCAAAAAATTTTAGCCATATTTTTCTCAAAAGTCAGAAAAATTTTTGAAATTTGGATGGCCAAGCCAATCGGAAGCTATCGGACGATACCAAGATTGTTAATTTAGTTGCTTTCGAGCTTTATATGCCGAAATGTTGAACAAAAAAAAAATGTAAAAATGGCGGGTTTAACATACGTGGAGTGACATGGTCAATTCATTGATTATGTCAGAATAAGCCATTAATGGGCTATTTTTTCGCAAAATTTTTTTTCCAGGATTATTCTTTCGTTCGTTTTTCATATAGAAACTTGAATTAAAATTTTGCTTAACTGCTGCTGAAATGATAGAAGAAAAAATTAAATAAATTTTTAAAGACTTTTTCCGATAAGTTTACCTTATACATCAAGCACAGAAGCAATTTGGAATTATAAAGGACAACAATTTTCGCGTACACAGATTTCACTGCTTTGCCTTGTGTTTCTTTGCCTGCTCCAAATTGGGCTGCACGCCAACCTGCACAATTGGCTTCGTTTTGCCCTCTCCATCAACTTGCTCGTCTCTCTTCTTTTGACCACTTGGCGTTGGCGTTCCGCCTCTCCAGTTGCCGTGTTCTCTCTCGTTGTTCTTTGTGTGTCTCCCATCATTTGTCTCATGTGTCCACGACTTTTGCTGCTCCTGCTATTGCATACAGCTGAATGTTTGCTTCTCACACATAATTTGCTTTTTTTAGTAACATCAGATGACACAACAATTACGAGTAAACAATTTGTAGATGGTCCATTTCTGTCATTTAGGCACATGGAATTAATTGTGTGATAATCTGATAATTACATTTTTCTAATAAAAATAGATGATGCAGATAAAAAAAGAGTTGTGTGAAGAGGGCATGAGTAGGTTAGACATGACAAAAAAAAATTGGATGCGAACGTGAGAGTATATAGGTAGGCAGTTGTTTGTTTTTTGTTTTTTTATTAGAGATGACAAAATAAGGCATGCAAGTTGTAATTTGGGAAAAAACCTTCTTAATTTGGGGATTTTAAAATTTGTTTGATCACAGATGCCACTCCAATTAAAAGCGTCACTATTGGCCGCCTTGCTATCAGTGCCGTCTCTTTGACCGTCCGTGCATTTTGGCTTTTTTTGGATGAGAAGCGATGACCTGAGGCATTTGGCCATCCAGGCCATTTTGGTGCTTGCCATGAACATCAACGGCATATTCATTGTGTGCAATTTATGAAATAATCATTAGGGGGCGGGTGGGTTAAAAAAAATTAATTGTAGAAATAATAGTAAATTTTGGTTAGAATCCTTCCATATATCAATATTACAATTTTGGGCATTTATCAGTACATATTTTGTTTTTCATTATCGCTCCTTGCGACCGATCAAGAAAATCGGCTTGTAATTACTGTATTTCCACGTACGGTAGCGCTTTTCACTAAAAAATGACACATAATGAAGAAAGATTATGATGAAAAGTTACGGTGCTGCTTCACTTAATTTCTTGATTATTGAAAGCAGAACTCTGTTTGTTGCCTGTCATTTCAGTACATTCCCACGGAGTTGGTCCAACGACGGACATTCCGCGAGACGCGCAAAAGCGGGGAGAATCGGCTCAATCTGCACCGGGACAACAAAAGCAGGAGACATCTTGCTGTCGGTGCTGCCCAAATTCATTGCGTTGGACGTGCGCAAAAACATTGACCGGACGGAGCCGGAGCTGCAGTTTCGCAAGATTTACATACAGAAGTACAGCGAAATCTCCATCCTGTTTGCCGACATTGTGGCTTTACCAACTTGGCATCGCATTGCACGGCCGAAGATTTGGTGGGCTGGCCAAAATTGGGACACACAAGGAAAAACTAAACCATTTGCTTAAGTGGTTGAGTTTGTGTTTGGTGCCATTAATAAACTTTTGGGGTTTGCTTTCATGATATCACTGATAAACGATATTTTCTGGCACACAAAAAATGGCTGCTAAAAGTGCCAATGCCCAATTTTTGTGGTTAAATCCGAGTCCTATTGTATATTTTGCCTTTTTTATACTATTGGTATAATTTCAAATTTTCATTCGTCGCATGAGCGTGAGTGCCGTTTATTGACAAAATTAGGCATAATTATAAATGTGTGGGGAGGAAAACTTGGATATGAAATGCAAAACTCAAAAATTTTTTTTTTTTGTTGATATGCAAAAATCATTGTAGGTTCTAACGCTTAATGAACTGTTCGCCCGTTTTGACAAATTGGCACATGAAAACACATTGCATGCGCATCAAAATCCTTGGCGATTGTTATTATTGGGTCGCGGTAAGTTCAAAAATATTTATCTAATTAATTGTATAATCTAAAAATAAATTCTGTAAATTAAAAAACTAATTTTTATTACGTCTGACCCTTTTACACTTTAAGGTTTTCCCGAGGCTCGCCCTGACCACGCCGTCTGCGCAGTTGCAATGGGATTGGACATGATTCACACTATCAAGTGAACCTTTTTAATTAGTTAATTCAAAAACTGGGCTTCTAAACAAAGCTTCGCCAGCTCCGCACTCTTTGAAGGGAGTTGAAAACATTTAAGTCTATATGGCCACATTTTGGGAAAATGAACGAAATTTTTAAATTTTTGGACAATTACAACCCCATCAAAGTTTTTTTTTCCTGATAACGAGCGAGAATTCATTGGGTGTGCCTTTATTTTCGATGCCGAGGCAAGGCCCATTTTAGTCTTGAGTTTCTTACTGTCAATTGGTAATTGATTATCTTTTTAGATTGGTCCGCGAACTGTACGCGTCAACGTGAACAGGCCGTCGGCATTCACAGGGGGCAAAGCGCACTGCGGCGTGTTGGGCCTGAAGAAATGGCAATTCGACATAATGAGCAACGACGTTACCCTGGCCAACCACATGGAAAGCTCAGGAGTCCGGGGTCTGTTTAACATTACTGATCTATTTTTGGTTTAGGATTTTGTGATTGTGTAAGAAAATCATTGTACGATATAATGAATTGCTAAAATTTCTTTAGTGTCGAAACTGGTAAAAACTGTTCAGAATTAGTTTTAAAAAATGATGGAATCATTTATTATATCTAAAACAATTTTAATAAAGAAATTTATTAATTATTAGCATACTTACAAAAACACACGTCTTATATAACAATTCATTAATTATTTATTATGATGAGAATGTTCTAATTATTTTTTCAGTCGGATTCACATCACGACGCAACACTGAACGCGCTGAACGGTACGTATCGTGTGGAAGTTGGAAATGGACCGGACCGTTCACGGCACTTGGTAGAGAAGGGCATCAACAACATGGCTTGTCGTGTCCGAGGAGGGCAAAGAGGTAAGGTGATCATTTGAACATTTTTTATGCATTAAAATCAAGAATTTAGGTTTATCCATTTCAATTTTTCATCTTAAAATCGAATATAACTATTAATTTGGAATATGAGGGAATTCTATTTGTCAATTTCTGGACCAATATCAAATTTCATTGCAAAGCCCGCAACTAAAAGGTTTCGAAAAATTAGAAACAATTGTGTGGACTTAGTCTACCAATTATTGTGTGATACCCTTTTTATTTTTTTTTTATATTGGGTACAGTATGCCCCTTTTTATTTGCAAAATACAGTAGGACAATTTATCCCTTTACCTTTAAGCATTTCCACAAGAAGGCGCCGCCGGCGTCGAACAAAGAGCTGCAACTGACCGGCTGATGGACCGCAAGGAAATCCGTTGCGCCGCGAAATGTCCCGGACGCTTAACGATGAGGTGGACCAATTCCTGGAGCGTGCATCGACGCCATCAACATGGGACTGTGGCGGAAGCAATATTCCCGTAAGTGTGCCGGGGAGGGGGCAAAACAATGATCGACTGCTTTTGATCAATTTGTCGTTCAATAAAATGGATAGTTTAACTGAACATCCTAATGATCATAGTTCATTTTTTATTTACCTATTAAGCCATTCTGACTTATGAATAAGCTAAAATTTAAGGAATCTTACAGATGGATTATGGTTTATAGATTTTAACCGACTAACCCACCTGGATCCTTAAGTGTTTTTTACTAATATGGTCTAAAAGAAAACCATTGCTTCAACTAGAGAGAAAGGCCTTTTTTTAATTAGGGTAATAAATGTGGAATAGTTACCCAAGTGGCAATGGAAATAATGCATTAAAGAGTTAAAGGTCTTTTACAATCCTCAATGCTTAGGCTACACTTTATTGACTTCCAGTTTTCGTTTTTCTTCATTATATTTTATTTAAGGGTTTTTAATTGCAATTTAATTTACTTTGTTTTTTCAGAAAGGCACTCACTTCGCTTCAAGCACACGGGTGGACAAAAGGTAAGATGAAAAATCAAATAAAAATATTTTTTCAATTTTTATATTTATTAATTTCTGCAATCAAAGCCAACGCGGTGCTGGTCGAATCCACTTGTCTTTTGACCATTTTTCTGCTTTGCATTTTCGCTCTTTATTTGGCAAATCTCACGTAAATTTTACTATCTTTTTTATACTGTAATATGTGTCCCCTACTGTATCATCCAGTTACACTGATCACCTCATCGCCTCCATCATTTGTCTTGTGGCTTCCCCTGCTCATTTTTCTGATCCTTTTTCGCCGCTTTTTTATGGTATTTGACATTTTCTCCGACCAAAATTTCATTAGTATCAGAAAACTCAGTGCCCTTTTCAGAAACCGAATACCGAAAACGGCACATGTCATGAAGTAAGAAAACCTTTCATCAATTATTAGCTAACTAATATAGTAATGCTTGACTCATTAGGCGTGTTCACAAATGTTTGCTGGTGCTTGTTTGTTTTCGCCTGCACTTTTTTCCTCTCCCTTCGGTTCGCCTTCAGTTCCCTGCCAATCATTGTTGATGCTGATCAAGCCCACAACAACAGATTTCAAAGCCTCATGTTGAAGTATGTTTAGAAATTCATCTTAATTTTTATTGGTCCATCTAAGTAAATTTCAAATTCAGCAACACAAATAAGCTACAGCGATAAGATGTTTATCGATTTACAATTTTTTTCTAATAATTTTTACCGTTGATCATTTGAAAACTTAGTATAAGAAAAAGCAAATTGGCACTATACCAAAATAGTCAAAATTGGCACCGTAATTTATCCAGACCAAGCACAGTTCCGTATCTGAATTAGATGATAGGATACAGTACATTAGCATAATTATTACAATTGCGCATTATTTTTTATCCTTCGCCGTGGTTGACACGTTAATTAGAGCTTTTGTTTCTCCCTGGAAAGATTAGCTTTTATTTTATTTGTATAATGCACCTTTTTCATTTTACCTTTCCTTTTTGGACTGATCTTCGAATGTGCGTTGCTCCTTTTGCTGTGCGTGTGTGCTTTCCACTCGCGGCTTGCGCTTGAAAAGTGTTCATCGCCATTTGCCTGTGCCTGGCCATTTTAGCCACAATTTGGAGCAGGTCGCCAATTGGGTGGCACAAACGAAATTATGGGCCATTTTGACCCAAATTGAGACAAAAAAAGAGATTTTTAAATTTGAAAGAAAATTTTTGGTATTTAAAGTTTTTTAGTCTTAAAATTTAATTTTAAATTTCATATTTTCCCCAACAGATGTTGGGTGCTCGATTTTCCTTCTTCATCCGTCCAAGTCGCTGGTCAAATTTTGATTAAACAAATACATTCACCACAATGTCGTCATCCTAAAAGCTGAAGAAATTGCGAGTAAACAAAAATAATAAAATAGATAATGTTCTTTTTTTATTTGATATTTTTCATATTTAATTTTCAAAAATGCTATCTTCTAAAGTGAATTGGCACGAGTTTCAGAGCAAAAATTTCAATTTTTTGGAGTGTTTTTATTTAATTGTTTTGGCTTTTGAATTTTTTAGTTCTTAATTTAAGCAACGATTCACTGAAGTTGCAGCTGCTGACACCGTTGGTCATCTTCTTCGCGGTCCTTCTGATCGGCATGCAAAGTCCCCGCTCGGAACAAGTGGCACGGTCGACTTCATTTGGAAACTGAAGGCATTGAGCGAAAATGTGGAGATGAAAGTCTGTTTTTTATTCTTTTAACGAAAAAATAAAAATTATTATTTAGTAAATTTTTTTTATATTAAAAATCTGTAGACAGTTCTCCCACCTTATAGTATTTTAAGAATAAAAAAAAACAATTATTTCACAGAATACTTTTGAAAAAAACTAAAAAAATAACAATCTTATTATTTTATTTGTTTTTTCACGACTTATAAAAATTAAATAATGCCATAATTTTTTAAATTTGTATTACCCCATCCCCTCATTTTAAAGCGTACATATGAGCAGAATAGCGATGTTGGAGAATATTTTGCCTGCACATGTGGCCAAACATTTTCTCAGTGCTCAGCCAACACGACGGTCCGATTTGTACAGTGAGGTAAAATGAAAATTTAAATGATAAAACATAACATAATGCCAATTTTATTTAGGCAAGGGACAATGCATGTGTGGTTTTTATCACCATTACCGAATTTGAACAGTTCTATGAAGGTCATTATTAATCACACTTATTCCGCTAATAGCCGTAAATTAGGCATTATGTTAAAAACCCAAAAATGATTTAATAAAATGTCAAAGCCGCGTTGGACTTTAAAAATATTACGAGTCAAGACTCAGCAGTAGACAAAGTCTGATCATTGCTAATCGCTTTATACCGAGAATTCGTGATTGCTAGAATCAACTTGTTGAGATTACAGTAGCGAAGACACCGACCGAATCGACATAGGGAATTATCGTCCGGTTTGTTTAAACGATTGGAGCAATTATAAATTAATCCATAGACTTAAAAACTGGAAGTGAATGCATGTGTTGCAGAGATGGACACCAACAGAAGGAAGAGAATGCATTCGGGCTCAACGAATTGATCAGTGACTTTGACAATGTAAATTATATAAATACAGCGTTTGAGATTTAAAAGTGCATATCCCTTTTTATGCCTTTCTTTTTCTGATCACTTTATATACGGTAACACAAATATTCTTTGGCCAACCAAATTAGCATCTGTAATTGAAAGTCAATTTCACACATTATCCATTAATGAGGGTGATAAAATAAAAAAACCAAAAACATATTTTTTCCATGATTCATTTGAACAGATTCTCACCGAGCCCAGTTCCAGTGCATTGAGAAGATCAAAACGATCGCCACCACTTATATGGCGGCCAGCGGACTGACCGGAAATTCCACTGGCAACAACAGTCTGTGTGGCGGTGTCAACTATGCGTTGCTGTTTGGTGGTTGGATGGAGGATTTAACGAGAACTCTTTTGGCAATTTCAACTTACGAATTGGTAAATGTGAAGAATGTTTTTTTTAGCATAATTTGAATGAAATTCTTTAAAATGATTTTTAATATTTTAAATTTTGTCTACAAATTTATTTTAAACTTTATTACAAATATTATATCTTTAAGGGGTAGGGGCCTTGCCGATAGGGGGGTCTGAAAATTATTAAGACTTGCTCCGATGTATCTTATGTTTTAGTATGATGACTTTAGTAGTTTTTTTTGGATTTCAATTTTCTTCGCCACTTGGATACTTAACACGCATTTTGGTTTTCTTGAAGGAATTAATGCTGGTCCGTTTGTGCCGGAGTGATCGGCACGGAAAAGCCTCATACGACATTTGGGGCAATACGGTGAATGTTGCGAGCCGAATGGATTCATCAGGCATACCTGGACGAATTCAGTGAAGGGTATATCTAAATTGTAAAAGCTAATTGGCACCAAATTGCTTGCCACCCCCTGCCCCCGTCCCTTTCGCCTTTGCTCTTCTAATTAAATTTCGGCATAACTTTTTAAGCAAAAAAAAGGTGAGAAAATAAAAAGTAAAATTTTTGGAATGCCAATGCCCTCTGAGCGAAAAGAAATGGGGGTTCGCAGCAAATTTAATCTAAAATATCTTTTTATTTACTTAGGTACATAAATTTTTTTCATTATAAGGTGACGGAGGAAACTAAGCAAATCCTGGAACGGGAAGGCTTCCATTTCGAGTGCCGTGGCGAAATTATGTGAAGGCAAGGGACTGATGACCACCTATTTGCTGCAGTCGGAGGAAGGACGGCGCGGCACAGTGACGCGGCGACGGCGTTCAAGCGCGGTGGCGCCACCGATCAGCCTAAAGCAACAGCACAAAGTCATGGCCATGGAATGATGAACGGAGGGACATGTTAAAGCGGGCAGGGGCTAATTAAGAAATTAATTGATCGGCCCAATCAAAAATGTACAAAGCAGCCAATATATTATTATATGTGTCCCACTCAAACAGCAGTAGCAAACTAACTTGCAACAAATTTTAGTCTATATTTGCAAATATTTTGACTAATTACTTAATGAAGTTCGGTAAAATTTTGTCTCTTATATCAAAACAAAAAATCCCCCCCCCCTTATCTAAAAATGAAAACATTTTAATATTTCCGTTGCTACGTTGTGTGATTACAATTACATAAATATATTTTTAATCTTCAATTCGGAAAACGGGAACATTCAGTTAGGCTGTTTTTGTTTTACTTTTATTTTTTTTCAAATTGTGTATTAATGTACAAATTTTTTTTGCCCTTTTAATAACCCGATGAAACATTTTCCATCTTAAAATAAATTTATACGAGTGTTTCTTCAAATATTTTGTGTATGCGTCAAAAATTCCGCCACCATGGGTGTTTCGTTGAAAATATTGCCCTACGGTCGGAAAATTGTAAAAAATGGCGAATTTACGAAACGACCTAGCATCGTCGTTTACTTATTTTATTTATATTAGAAATATACATTTTGTTACCCAATTCCAATAAAGTATCTTTTTATGTAAAGCTGAAATTTCCGATTGTCTAGACTTTCCGCGCGGAATTCTGATTTTGAATTTTCGGAAAAAAATTTGGTATCGGAATCCGTCTTTTCTCAATTCGTGATTAGGATAAATTTTGTCAACTTTTAAAGTCTAAGCAAATAGAGGTCAATTTTATTTAAAAAAAATCGACCCTGACAAATTTATTCAAAAAAGATTACTGTATTATTTTCCAAAGTCACCGCTCAACCATTCGCTTCAATTGATAAAATATTTTTTGTTCGAAGATTAATTAATTCATTAAAACATTTCTTACACTAACTTTATTAGCCTTCCCGATTTTATAATGAACCCGAGATTCTTCATTCAAAAAACAATGACTTTGCATAAAAATTCTTATTCTCATTATTACCAATATTTTTGTTTTGCCTTTCAGTCAGTCTATTAACTGAAAATTAAATCTCAACATACGTTAAAGAATGCATATTTTCTTTTTAACTAAGGTTGCAACCTCGACGTCGGAGTTGACAAATGTCGGGGTCGGGTTAGTCAAGGTCAGCAAGGTCGGGGTCGGGTGACAAAAATCAGTCAGGGTCTTGGGGGTTTTCGATTTTTGCTTGATGCCATACACTCAGAAAAAAAATCCCAAATATATGAACATGAAAAAATTCTCAAATTAAATGGAACACCAATTTTTTTTTTCATGTCTATGGCATCTTTTATGGTTTAATTTTTAAAAATTAAGGAGAATTTTGGTGCCGATAAGTGTCGCCGGGGAAAATTTTAAATTTTTGATGTGATTTGTTAACTAAAAAATAGTCAACTTATAAGGTGAAAGGATGCTAGGCCGTTTTCCGACT
>JBDPZO010000004.1:8775404-8841884 GCA_039877585.1 Heterodera filipjevi | reverse complement strand
GCTTGCCGGACTTAATCACGGGACTTGGCTATCGGAAGCGACTAACTTTGATTACCGTAGCAGGAACCGGGACCCGAATCGACATACCGGGAATTATCGTTCCGGTTTTTGTTTTAAACTGATTAGGAGCAATTATAAATTAATCCATAGACTTAAAAACTGGAAGTGAATGCATATGTTGTTGCAGAGATGGACACCAATCAGGAAGGAAGAGAATGCATTCGGGTGCTCAACGAATTGATCAGTGACTTTGACAATGTTTAAATATAAAATCAGCGTTTGAGATTTAAAAGTGCATATCCCATTTTTATGCCTTTCTTTTTTCTGATCACTTTATATACGGTAACACAAATATTCTTTAGGCCAACCAAATTAGCATCTGTAATTGAACAGTCAATTTCACACATTATCCATTAATGAGGGTGATAAAATAAAAAAACCAAAAAACATATTTTTTCCATGATTCATTTGAAAAGATTCTCACCGAGCCCGAGTTCCAGTGCATTGAGAAGATCAAAACGATCGCCACCACTTATATGGCGGCCAGCGGATGACCGGAAATTCCACTGGCAACAACAGTCATGTGGTGGCGGTGGTCAACTATGCGTTGGCACTGTTTGGTTGGATGGAGGAATTTAACGGAACTCTTTTGGCAATTTCAACTTACGAATTGGTAAGAATGTGAAGAATGTTTTTTTAGCATAATTTGAATGAATTCTTTAAAATGATTTTAATATTTTTAAATTTTGTACTAAATTTATTTTAAACTTATTACAAATATTAATATTTGAAGGGGTAGGGGGCCTTGCCGATAGGGGGGTCTGAAAATTATTAAGACTTGCTCGATGTATCTTATGTTTTAGTAGTGATGACTTTAGTAGTTTTTTTTGGATTTCAATTTTCTTCGCACTTGGATACTAACACGCATTTTGGTTTTCTTGAAGGAATTAATGCTGGTCCGGTTGTTGCCGGAGTGATCGGCACGGAAAAGCCTCATTACGACATTGGGGCATACGGTGAATGTTGCGAGCCGAATGGATTCATCAGGCATACCTGGGAATTCAGGTGAGGGTATATCTAAATTGTAAAAAGCCTAATTGGCACCAAATTGCTTGCACCACCCTGCCCCCGTCCTTCGCCTTTGCTCTTCAATTAAATTTCGGCATAACTTTTTAAGCTAAAAAAAAGGTGAGAAAATAAAAAGTAAAATTTTTGGAATGCCAATGCCCTCTGAGCGAAAAGAGAATGGGGGTTCGCAGCAAATTTAATCTAAAATATTTTTATTTACTTAAGGTAACAAATAAATTTTTTCATATAAGGGGAGGAGGAAACTAAGCAAATCCTGGAACGGGAAGGCTTCCATTTCGAGTGCCGTGGCGAAATTAATGTGAAGGGCAAGGGACCGATGACCACCTATTTGCTGCAGTCGGAGGAAGGACGGCGCGGCACAGTGACGCGGCGACGGCGTTCAAGCGCGGTGGCGCCACCGATCAGCCTAAAGCAACAGCAGCAAAGTCATGGCCATGGAATGATGAACGGAGGGACATGTTGAAAAGCGGGCAGGGGCTAATTAAGAAATTAATTGATCGGCCCAATCAAAAATGTACAAAGCAGCAATATATTATTATATGTGTCCACTCAAAGCAGCAGTAGAAACTAACTTGCAAACAATTTTAGTATATTTGCAAATATTTTGACTAATTACTAATGAAGTTCGGTAAAATTTTTGTTCTCATATTTGAAACATAACCCTTACTAAAATTAATTTTTTTATTTATTTTTTACTGTATTGATTACAACTAACATTATATTTTTATATTTTTTTTTAATGGATTGTTTATATATTGTTAGTTTTTTTTTTTTATATTTTTTTTTATTTGTGATTTAAAACCTTTTTTTTTTGGCATTTTTTAGTTTTTTTTGTTTTTTTTTTTTTTTTTTATAAATACTTAAATAAAACTACAAAAGCCAAAAATAAAGAATCAAGCAAGGTCGGGAAGAACGGCAATTGCTGTTTCAGGCTTTGTCACTGTACGTTACTTTGATCTAACTCAATCCGATGCGGCTTTTTTCAACATTCGCCATGAAAAAAACCTTGCATTTTTTTCGGGTTTTTAACATAATGCCTAATTTACGGCTATTAGCGGAATAAGTGTGATTAATAATGACCTTCATAGAACTTGTCAAATTCGGTAATGGTGATAAAAACCACACATGCATTGTCCCTTGCCTAAATAAAATTGGCATTATGTTATGTTTTATCATTTAAATTTGTCATTTTACCTCACTGTACAAATCGGACCGTCGTGTTGGCTGAGCACTGAGAAAATGTTTGGCCACATGTGCAGGCAAAATATTCTCCAACACTCGCCTATTCTGCTCATATGTACGCTTTAAAATGAGGGGATGGGGTAATACAATATTTAAAAAATTTATGGCATTATGATTTAATTTTTATTAAACGTCGGGCAAAAAACCAAACTACAAATAAAAAGTATTTGTTATTTTTTTAGTTTTTTTTCAAAAGTAATTCTGTGAAATAAATTGTTTTTTTTTTACTTTCTTAAAATACTCAAAGGTGCGGAACCCGACCCTGTCCAGCTTTTTTAAGGGGCATTTAATAAAAAAAATTTACTAAATAATAATTTTTCATTTTTTCGTTAAAAGAATAAAAAACAGACTTTCATCTCCACATTTTCGCTCAATGCCTTCAGTTTCCAAATGAAGTCCGACCGTGCCACTTGTTCCGAGCGGCGACTTTGCATGCCGATCAGAAGGACCGCGAAGAAGATGACCAACGTGTTCAGCAGCTGCAACTTCAGTGAATCGTTGCTTAAATTAAGAACTAAAAAATTCAAAAGCCAAAACAATTAAATAAAAACACTCCCAAAAAATTGAAATTTTTGTCTCTGAAATCTCGTGCCAATTCACTTTAGAAGATAGCATTTTTGAAAATTAAAATATGAAAAAATATCAAATAAAAAAAGAACATTATCTATTTTTATTATTTTTGTTTACTCGCAAATTTCTTCAGCTTTTATGGATGACGACATTGTGGTGAATGTTATTTGTTTAATCAAAATTTGACCAGCGACTTGGACGGATGAAGAAGGAAAATCGAGCACCCAACATCTGTTGGGGAAAATATGAAATTTAAAATTAAATTTTAAAGACTAAAAAACTTTTAAATACCAAAAATTTTCTTTCAAATTTAAAAATCTCTTTTTTTGTCTCAATTTGTTGTCAAAATGGCCCATAATTTTCGTTTGTGCCACCCAATTGTCGACCTGCTCCAAATTGTGGCTAAAATGGCCAGGCACAGGCAAATGGCGATGAACACTTTCTCAAGCGCAAGCAGCGAGTGGAAAGCACACACGCACAGCAAAAGGAGCAACGCACATTCGAAGATCAGCTCAAAAAGGAAAGGTAAAATGAAATAGGTGCATTATACAAATAAAATAAAAGCTAATCTTTCCAGGGAGAAACAAAAGCTCTAATTAACGTGTCAACCACGGCGAAGTATAAAAAATAATGCGCAATTGTAATTAATTATGCTAATGTACTGTATCCTATCATCTAATTCAGATACGGAACTGTTGCTTGGTTCCTGTATAAATTACGGTGCCAATTTTGACTATTTCGGTATAGTGCCAATTTGCTTTTTCTTATACTAAGTTTTCAAATGATCAACGGTAAAAATTATTAGAAAAAAATTAGTAAATCGATAAACATCTTATCGCTGTAGCTTATTTGTGTTGCTGAATTTGAAATTTACTTAGATGGACCAATAAAAATTAAGATGAATTTCTAAACATACTTCAACATGAGGCTTTGAAATCTGTTGTTGTTGGGCTTGATCAGCATCAACAATGATTGGCAGGGAACTGAAGGCGAACCGAAGGGAGAGGAAAAAAGTGCAGGCCGAAAACAAACAAAGCACCAGCAAACATTTGTGAACACGCCTAATGAGTCAAGCAATTGAACTAATTAGTTAGCTAATAATTGATGAAAGGTTTTCTTACTTCATGACATTGTGCCGTTTTCGGTATTCGGTCCCCTTCTGAAAAGGGCACTGAGTTTTCTGATTACTAATGAAATTTTGGTCGGAAAATGTCAATAAATACCATAAAAAAGCGGCGAAAAAGGATCAGAAAAATGAGCAGGGGAATTGCCACAAGACAAATGATGGAGGCGATGAGGTGATCAGTGTAACTGGATGATACAGTAGGGGACACATATTACAGTATAAAAAAGATAGTAAAATTTTACGTGAGATTTGCCAAATAAAGAGCGAAAATGCAAAGCAGAAAAATGGTCAAAAGACAAGTGGATTCGACCAGCACCGCGTTGGCTTTGTATTGCAGAAACTTTAATAAATATAAAAATTGAAAAAATATTTTTATTTGATTTTTCATCTTTACCTTTTGCTCCACCCGTGTGTGCTTGAAGCGAAGTGAGTGCCTTTCTGAAAAAAACAAAGTAAATTTAAATTGCAATTAATAAAACCCTTAAATAAAATATAATGAAGAACAACGAAAACTGGAAGTCAATAAAGTGTCAGCCCTAAGCCATTGAGGATTGTAAAAGACCTTTAACTCTTTAATGCCATTTATTTCCATTGCCACTTTGGGTAACTTATTCCATTCATTTATTACCCTAATTAAAAAAAGGCCTTTCTTCTCTTATGTTGAAGCAATGGTTTTCTTTTAGACCATATTAGTAAAAAACACTTAAGGATCCAGGTGGGTTAGTCGGTTAAAATCTTATAAACCATAATCAAATCTGTAAGATTCCTTAAATTTTAGCTTTATTCATAAGTCAGAATGGCTTCAATAGGTAAATAAAAAATGAACTATGATCATTAGGATGTTCAGTTAAACTATCCATTTTATTGAACGACAAAATTGATCAAAAGCAGTCGATCATTGTTTTGCCCCCTCCCCCGGCACACTTACGGCAATATTGCTTCCGCCACAGTCCCATGTTGATGGCGTCGATGCCACGCTCCAGGAATTGGTCCACCTCATCGTTAAGCGTCCGGGACATTTCGCGGCGCAACGGATTTCCCTTGCGGTCCATCATGCCGGTCAGTTGCAGCTCTTTGTTCGACGCCGGCGGCGCCTTCTTGTGGAAATGCTTAAAGGTAAAAGGGATAAATTGTCCTACTGTATTTTGCAAATAAAAAGGGGCATACTGTACCCAATATAAAAAAAAAATAAAAAGGCGTATCACACAATAATTGGTAGACTAAGTCCACACAATTGTTTCTAATTTTTCGAAATCCTTTTAGTTGCCGGGCTTTGCAATGAAATTTGATATTGGTCCAGAAATTGACAAATAGAATTCCCTCATATTCCAAATTAATAGTTTATATTCGATTTTTTAAGATGAAAAATTGAAATGGATAAACCTAAATTCTTTGATTTTAATGCATAAAAAATGTTCAAATTGATCACCTTACCTCTTTGCCCTCCTCGGACACGACAAGCCATGTTTGTTTGATGCCCTTCTCTACCAAGTGCCGTGAACGTTCCGGTCCATTTCCAACTTCCACACGATACGTACCGTTCAGCGCGTTCAGTGTTGCGTCGGTGATGTGAATCCGACTGAAAAAATAATTAGAACATTCTCATCATAATAAATAATTAATGAATTGTTATCAATAAGACGATGTTCGTTTTTGTAAGTTATGCTAATAAATTAATAAATTTCTTTATTAAAATTGTTTTATGATATAATAAATGATTCCATCATTTTTTAAACATAATTCTGAACAGTTTTTACCAGTTTCGACTAACTAAAGAAATTTTAGCAATTCTTATTAATCGTACAATGATTTTCTTACAACTTCACAAAATCCTAAACCAAAAATAGATCAGTAAAATGTTAAATCAGACCCCGGCACTCCTGAGCTTTCCATGTGGTTGGCCAGGGTAACGTCGTTGCTCATTATGTCGAATTGCCATTTCTTCAGGCCCAACACGCCGCAGTGCGCTTTGCCACTGTGAATGCCGACGCGCATGTTCACGTTGACGCCGTACAGTTCGCGGACCAATCTAAAAAGATAATCAATTACCAATTGACAGTAAGAAACTCAAGACTAAAATGGGCCTTGCCTCGGCATCGAAAATAAAGGCACACCCAATGAATTCTCCGATCGTTATCAGGAAAAAAAAACTTTGATGGGGTTGTAATTGTCCAAAAATTTAAAAATTTCGTTTCATTTTCCCAAAATGTGGCCATATAGACTTAAATGTTTTCAACTCCCTTCAAAGAGTGCGGAGCTGGCGAAGCTTTGTTTTAGAAGCCCAGTTTTTGAATTAACTAATTAAAAAGGTTCACTTGATAGTGTGAATCATGTCCAATCCCATTGCAACTGCGCAGACGGCGTGGTCAGGGCGAGCCTCGGGAAAACCTTAAAAGTGTAAAAGGGGTCAGACAGTAATAAAAATTAGTTTTTTAATTTACAGAATTTATTTATTTTAGATTATACAATTAAATTAGATAAATATTTTTGAACTTACCGCTGACACAATAATAACAATCGCCAAGGATTTTGATGCGCATGCAATGGTTTTCATGTGCCAATTTGTCAAAACGGGCGAACAGTTCATTAAGCGTTAGAACCTACAATGATTTTTGCATATCAACAAAAAAAAAAAATTTTTGAGTTTTGCATTTTCATATCCAAGTTTTCCTCCCCCCAAACCATTTATAATTATGCCTAATTTTGTCAATAAACGGCACTCACGCTCATGCGACGAATGAAAATTTGAAATTATACCAATAGTATAAAAAAGGCAAAATATACAATAGGACTCGGATTTAACCATCAAAAATTGGGCATTGGCACTTTTAGCAGCCATTTTTTGTGTGCCAGAAAATATCGTTTATCAGTGATATTCATGAAAGCAAAACCCCAAAAGTTTTATTAATGGCACCAAACACCAAACTCAACCACTTAAGCAAATGGTTTAGTTTTTCCTTTGTGTGTCCCAATTTTGGCCAGCCCACCAAATCTTCGGCCGTGCAATGCGATGCCAAGTTGGTAAAGCCACAAATGTCGGCAAACAGGATGGAGATTTCGCTGTACTTCTGTATGTAAATCTTGCGAAACTGCAGCTCCGGCTCCGTCCGGTCAATGTTTTTGCGCACGTCCAACGCAATGAATTTGGGCAGCACCGACAGCAAGATGTTCTCCTGCTTTTGGTTGTCCCGGTGCAGATTGAGCCGATTCTCCACGCTTTTGCGCGTCTCGCGGAATGTCCGTCGTTGGACCAACTCCGTGGGAATGTACTGAAATGACAGGCAACAAACAGAGTTCTGCTTTTCAATAATCAAGAAATTAAAGTGAAGCAGCACCGTATACTTTTCATCATAATCTTTCTTCATTATGTGTCATTTTTTAGTGAAAAGCGCTACCGTACGTGGAAATACAGTAATTACAAGCCGATTTTCTTGATCGGTCGCAAGGAGCGATAATGAAAAACAAAATATGTACTGATAAATGCCCAAAATTTGTAATTCATGATATATGGAAAGGATTCTAACCAAAATTTACTATTATTTCTACAATTAATTTTTTTCAACCCACCCGCCCCCTAATGATTATTTCATAAATTGCACACAATGAATATGCCGTTGATGTTCATGGCAAGCACCAAAATGGCCTGGATGGCCAAATGCCTCAGGTCATCGCTTCTCATCACATAAAAAAGCCAAAATGCACGGACGGTCAAAGAGACGGCACTGATAGCAAAGGCGGCCAATAGTGACGCTTTTAATTGGAGTGGCATCTGTGTATCCAAACAAATTTTAAAATCCCCAAATTAAGTAAGGTTTTTTCCCCAAATTACAACTTGCTATGCCATTAATTTTGTCATCTCTAATAAAAAAACAAAAAACAAACAATGCCCTTATACTCCTCATCGTTCGCCATCCAATTTTTTTTTTGTCATAATGTCTAAGCTCGCTCAGCAAGACCTTTTTTTGCACTCATTTTTTTATTCTGAAAAATGTAATTATCAGATTATCACACAATTAATTCCATTGTGCCTAAATGACAGAAAATGGACCTCAAAATTTTGGTACTGAAATTTTGTCGCTCAAATTGCTTTAGCGTAATAAAAAAAACAATTATTTGAGAAGCAAAACGTTACAGCTGTGTAGCATAGGAGGAGCAGCAAAATGGTGAGCAATGAGATCAAATGTTGGGGACTGAGCAGCAACAAAGACAACGAGACGAGCACCACGGCCCACGTGAAGAGGGCGGAACGCCAACGCCAAGTGGTCAAAAGAAGCAGGACGAGCAAGTTGATGGAGAGGGCAAAACGAAGCCAATTGTGCAGGTTGGCGTGCAGCCCAATTTGGAGCAGGCAAAGAAACACAAGGCAAAGCAGTGAAATCTGTGTACGCGAAAATTGTTGTCCTTTATAATTCCAAAATTGCTTCTGTTGCTTGATGTATAAGGTAAACTTATCGGAAAAAAGTCTTTAAAATATTTATTTTAATTTTTTCTTCTTATCACTTATCAGCAGCAGTTAAGCAAAATTTTAAATTCAAGTTTCTATATGAAAAACGAACGAAAGAATAAATCCTGGAAAAAAAATTTTTGCGAAAAAATAGCCCATTAATGGCTTATTCTGACATAATCAATGAATTGCCAATCACTTGGAAAACATATTCTGATTTTAAAGACCACTGTCACTCACCTTGTTGGGACGTATGTTAAACCCGCCATTTTTACATTTTTTTTTTTGTTTCAACATTTCGGCATATAAAGCTCGAAAGCAACTAAATTAAACAATCTTGGTATCGTCCGATAGCTTCCGATTGGCTCTTTGGCCATCCAAATTTCAAAAAATTTTTCTGACTTTTGAGAAAAATATGGCTAAAATTTTTTGACTTTGACGGCCAAAATTTTTAAAAATCAATCGAATTTTTTGAAATTTAAATGGCAATAGAGCCAATCCAAAGAGCTAACGGACGATACCAGGATTATTTAATTTGGTTGCACTTGAGCAAAGTTATGACGAATTATGTTGAATATAAGGCAGAATTTAACGAACGATTTAGCACCATACTCGCCTTAAGTCTGCCCCTGTTCATGTGCTCAAAGTAGCGTGTGTACAAGTGATCGGACTGGAACAGTTGGGCCAGCCCGTGTGGTTGTGCCGCTCTCGTTGTTGTCCGTCTCGCGCCGCCGCGTTCCTCGTCCTCGTCCGTGCCGTACGCGGCGGTACCGCTTCCGCCCCCAGTGGAGGAAGCCGGGCGCTGTCCCCCGCACAAACGGTGCCGACGCCGCTCCTCCTCCTCACGTGACAACAGCGACAGTACGTCCTCCTCCGCAACGCCCAGCGAGCTCAGCCCTTGGTGCACCATTGTGCGTGAACTGGTCGAATCACATGCGCCGCCAACGCCGCCACCAGCGCTGGATGCCAACGGCTCAATGACGGAGGATCCGTCTATGGACTTGCTGGCACCCATCTCAGAACTCTGAAGATCGGAAATGTTATTATCAGTGCAGAAGTGAGCAATGTAAGAAGAAATAATGGCAAATAATATGGTATAATACTGATCCGAGCGGCCACCAACGTTACGGCGCCAGCCAACTTTAGGACGCCATAACTTTTTCCTTTGTATACCAAATGCGACAAATTTAATGTCATTCGAAAGCTCCTTTGAAGCTCTATTGGACCTCAAAAATAATAACGAATAACCGATCTACATAAAAATTTATGAACCAAACTATACCAAAATTATGGTTCGTTTTTTAGCCTTCTTCAAGTTGTATCTTGTTTTAAGAGTTGGTCAATCGCTTCGGAATAGCACATTCATACCTTCTAAACACAAAGCTTTCGAATGATACAAAATTTGTGAAATTTGGTTCACAATAAAAAGAGTTACAAAATCCTAAACGAGTCTGGCGCCGAAACGTGGGCGCCGAAACGACCTGTACCCTGATCAGAGATGACGAATAAAGAATACGAATTTCTCCAACGATCAGTGATCGTCCAGATCAGCAGATCAATAGTGAGAACAGTAATGGGACCTGCTGATCATTGTTTGTCGGGATTGTCTTGCAACATTCCTGATCAGAAATGGTTGGGGCAGAATTGGTGTCACTCCGATTGGCAGTAATTAAGGATAAGTGATTAGAACTGTTATCAAAAATAACAGTACGATGAACAGAATTGAGCTTGTTTGGTTTCTTTGCTGCTAGTTTTGTCGTTTTTGGTGTTGTGATGGTAGAACGCAAAATAAAAGACAGAAATGGCAGCAGAATTTCTTTAAAAATTTAAATTTTGCGAGCGCATTTTTTGGTTTGGAATTATGTTTAATGCTTTTCTTGGGTAGTTAAGAGTTTAATCTAGCCGCAGCGATGGGATTTGAGCCGAGAATTTAAGAAAAAATACCTATCCTAATTAAAAAATTAAGACTTGGTGCCAAAAGCTTTCTTGAAGCATTCATGTAATTTTGTGCAAGTCAGAGAAATTTGAAATTAAAAAGCAGCGACCAAAAAATGAACATAAAAATAAAAATGAAAACATTGAAAAATGCTATTGATAATTCTTATCAATAGTGAAATTAAAAAAAAATTGTTTATAAAAGGTGTTCTAGCATTTTGCCACTCAAATTCAGTTGATGCCCAATAATTCGGGTATCGCATTTTTTCACAGCCATATTCGAGAATTTTATTTATGGGCTTACAACGATCCCTTAGGCTTCTGCTGTTGGGTATTGTGTTAAGTGTTATTTGCCTGATATTGTGTTGTTGTTTCAATATTCCATCATTCAACAAATAGATATTAGCTTTTTTCGCACCTTCTTTTTTCCAAAAAAGGAACACGACGTGGAGGGGAGGGGAGGGGGGGGGGGGGCAAAAAAGTATGGCGTGTTAGTTGAGGTGGCGGAGGGCCCTTTGCAAAATATCACTGCTCTGCTGACAAATGATTGAGGCAGGCCATCACAACGGCCGATTTTGGTGCTTAATTTAGCAACCGCTTAGGGGGAAGGGAGGGGGAGGCGGCTGATTGATTCATTACATCATTCACACCACTAACACACACATACACACATCCCCTTGGGGGACAACAAAATGAGGGGAGGGCGGTGGGAGCAAAAAGTGATGGTAAAGCGATGGAGGGAGAGAGAAAAGAGGCGGCGAAATGACAGGAGCGATTTGTTAGCTGTGATGCTTGCTGCTGCGGCTTTTTAGAACGGATGAGCGACGGAAAAGAAAATTGATATGTATGATGAATGACAATGTGATTGAGATAATGATGAAAAAGTGATAAGAAATGGGAGAGGAGAAGGAAGAGCATACAAGACTGAGGGGGAGAGAGAGAGAGTAGAGGAGATATAGAGAGCAAGTGAGAGAGAGTGAGAGAGAGAGAGAAAGCTTTTTGAGGGTCGAGAAAAGTCCAATGATGGCCTGGTCGAGGAGCATTAGCACCGAATTCGGGCACGAAAAGCCCACAAAAGTGTTGACAGACTGACAACACAGGACATTCATATGAACTATAACGGTGCCAAAAGGTAGCCGCTGGAGACATATTGTGTGTGTATATTTGAAAAGAAAGCAGTAAAAGTGGGAAACAATAATTATGGAGTGAGCTTTGACTCGAATCAAAATTTCCGGACACAGTCTCAAAGCTTGATACAAAAAAAAATCAAGTTTCGAATCCAGTATGGAGTTTAAGCCGTATTCAAAAAAGAAATTAGAAGCATTAATTGAAGGACAAAATTTATGCCCAAGATTCAAATGGTGAAAAAAGCAAAGAGTCGAGACTTTTCTCGCCTTTCAGTCGAGACTTTTGGTAGGAGGAAAAAAATCAAATTTGTCGCCTGAGTATGGATGAGAAATGTGTCCAAAATTCATCACCACAAAGTCCCTGCCTCCTCTCCTTCAGCCCACTTTCCCCCCAACTGTCGCAATGGGTCCTTGTTTTCCGTAAACAAATGTGTGTGATTTTGTTTCTCCCCACTCCCACACAGCCAACTCACCGCCAACCAAGCACAAAAATGGACAGTTCAGCGCTTGACAACCCAGCGCAAATATGCAAATATTTTTTCCTATTTCAATGATATTGTATTGGGGCCTAAAAATTCAAATTTGAATATCTCTATCTATACAGGGCCTAGGTTCATTTCAAGCTTTGGAGAGCCTATGACACAAGAAATAAAAAATGGAAAACATTTATAAATTCTTCTTTTTTTTTTTGTCATAGGTAAATTAAGTGTTCAAATTCTTAATCACAAAGAAGTGCACATCATTTTTTTTTAACATACATTTCCATTTGATCGGCTTAGCATACACTCAGAGAAAACTAGACAGCAAACAAAAAAGAAAATCCTCTGGGACAGATTTTAGATGGGCCTCAATTGGCACTATAGCCGTTAATTTTGCCTTTCATTACGCTTTGCTTTTCCGCCTTATCCGTGCTTTCTCATTCTCCCTTCCTCCCGCCGGCGTTTTTTTTTTGGTCGTCCCTTCTCAAAAGTGTTCGTCGTCCGTTGGTTGTTCCGTTCCACCATTTGCTCCCAATTATTTCGTCCTTTCAAAGAGACGGGACAGCGGACCAAAAAAAAGGATGGAAGCGGGTGAGGGGGAAGAAGAACAAGGAAGGAAGTAAAGAAGAAGATGGGACGGGGGACATGGGACACAAAAGTGAGGGGAAAAACGAACAAAAATGGGGGGAGGAAGAGGAAGAAAGAATTTGTTGGGGTGGCCGGGGGGAGGGGAGGTGAGAAGGCTTAACCTCCTCCTCCTCCTCCACTCATCGCTTTTGATGGTCGTGGAGGTAGTTCCTTATCGAAAAACGGGGAGAGAGGAACAGCAAATGAAGGGAGGGGGCGGGGGAATTTCATTGATTTTCAATGAGAAATTTTTAAAGTGGAATTTAAAAAAATATATATATATTTTGGGTTGCGGCATTTGATAACTTATTTTATTTTTGATAGATTTTATAAAGAAATTTGTTTGCGGCATACAAAAAAATTTTATCTTCAATTATATAAAGATAAGGTTTATTTAAAAAATAAACATTTAAAATTAATTTAATTTAATGCACAACAAATTTAAAAAAATCTCATTGTGCCGATACGGCCGGGAAAATTAAGAAATAAATTAAGTCCAAAAGGGATTATAAACATTTTGGACATTTTGATCAACTGGAAAAAGCCGAAAATATCTTCCGGTTCCAAATAATGCTCATTTCAGTGAAAGCTTGTAAAAATTTCACCTTGATTTTTTTAATTGTATTTATTCAAAAAAATTTGGTAATCATTTTTATAAAAAAAACGTTAAGACATTCTTTGTGATTGAAAATTCTCAGAAGCTAGGAGGATTTTAATTCAAATTACTGCTTTTATTTGAAAAACACCTGCTGAATCAAACGAGTGGTAGGAAAGAATGGAACGGAATTTAGTCGGCATAAAAAAGTGTTCTCATTGCCATTATTAGCGGGGGGGGGGGGTGTGAAATTGTTGGCAATAGCATAAAAAAATGCTCAAAATGAGAGCAATTTAATTGACTCATTATTAATTGTCGAAATATACAAATTTCTTAGAGAGAGAGAGAGACCAAGACAGAGCGATAAATTAATTAAGCGGAGGCGGGCAACATGGAGGAAAAGAACAAAACGAAGAACAAAACCATAAAATTAATTAGGCAAATTTTGTTAAAGGAAAATCAATTAGCAGAGTCAAAAAAAAATTATATATAAAAATTAATTTTCAGCATATTTTCGTTTTGAGTTTACATTATTTTAGTTGTACTTTCTACTCATTAAAAAAATAATGTTAATATAATATTTGAAAATTTTAAAAAGGTAGAAAGAAATTTAAATATTTTTTTGCCAATTTTTTATTTAATGCTATATAATTTGGTTAAGTTTCATAATAAAAAAGAACATTGAATAATTCTGTTTCTTTGTAGTATTATTCAAAAAATGTCATTTCCCCAACTGTTCAATTATTAATGTTAATTGAATGTTGTTTTTGTTGACTGCAACTGATAAGAAGATGAATAATTTCATGCAAATTAAAAAAAGGGGCTGAGGCATTAAGGATAGATCATTGGCCTAATTTGTCGACATTTAAAGCGATTGCAACCATTAGCCCAAGCAGAATTAAAATTAAAAACTGAAATTCGATAAAAACAAAATTTGGGCAGGCATTAGTCGACCATATCATTGGCACGACAATTTATGCACTGTTTTTTGCATGGAAAAATTAATTGGAAGACCCCCACGGATGGGACGACGACGACCGCTTAATGGAAGAGAAAAAGTGTCAGCATCAGTAAAATGTGTGGGACAATTCATGAATAATTTCGCATGCTTTATGTGCAGCAATAGTCCGCTGTCGTTTTGCCATTTAACCTCGTGTATTAGCAGGGAAAAATATAAGCGTTGCCCTCTTGGGAAATATTCCCCCAGCGAAATTTGTTACCCAATTAAAATTGTCCTTTAATGCCCTTGTAGGGCAGAACATTTGGTATCACCGTGAAGTGGCATAAACAATTAGGAAGAAGGTCAATTTTTTGTTTTTTTAGCAGTGATAATCGTTCCAACAAAACACAAGTGTTTTATTGGGTGCAAATTAATTAATTAATTAATTAATTAATTAGCTGACAGGTAAAAAACGCACCAATTGAGTTTTCAATAAAAACAAATTAAATCCCTGCTGAATTAGACAAAATAAAAAAGTAAAAAACAGAAAGAGAAATTTCACCTTGAATGAAGGAGTCGAGGTTTTTTCGACTCTATTGGACAAAACACAAAATTTGAAATTCCAACCTTTCTCCTCGGTGTTCGTGATCTGCTGGCCATTGAATAGGTGGACAGCTCACTGCGTTCCATTTATGCTAAAAATTGTTTGAATAAATATTTTTAAAAACAATGAAACAAATGCACGAAAATGGGAAATGGTAAAAAAAAATAATATGAATTTGGCACATTACTGTAAAATAATGCTAAAGCTTCAAATTCTAATAAATTCTCATTTCGACTCCATATAATGTGGTTTTTTTTTTTGCTTTAAATTCAATTGGAATGAAATTATTATTTTTGAATGGGACAATAAAAAATGATTTAAAATGGTCCACAAACAAAGAAACCCGGAGCGAGATGCTTTTTGGCATTACGTCGCGTGCCACCACCGCTGCCGGCCCATTCGGCCGATTCAAAAGTCAAAAGCGGCAGCAGCGGTCCATTAAAAGCCCCTCGGCGGGGGCGAGGAGACGGAACACAAAAAACCGGGGCCGCGGAGAAGGCAAAGATAATTCGACTAAAAGGCGCGGACGAATGGCGGAGAACAAAAAGAGGAGAAAGAGAAGGGGGGTGAGGAAAGGGACACAAAAAATAACAAACAAATAAATTCGGCATGGCATCGCCCGAGGGGAGGGCAAAAGAATGGAATTGTGGACAATGACAGACAGACCAAAAGAGGGCGACGGCATAAAGGGGGGGGGAGGAGGTGGAATGGACAAATTTGTGCGCGGATGAGCACACTGTTGCGCTTAAAAATTCATCACCGGGAATAACAAATGATGCTGAAGTGGCAGATAAGCATGGATGGCACACTTTTTGCCACTAAAAGCGCAGTAAAGTGCGTATTTGGTTGAGAAAAACAAAATGGAAAATAATGTAACAAAAAAACTTTTTTAGGGTTTATTTATTTGAAAGAAATTCAAATTATTTCTATTTAATAGCCAAATTTCGATCAATGTCCACTTGCAGTAAATCCGTATTATTTGGAAGCAATAAATAATAATAAAAAAAATACTTTTTCTTTCCATTTAAATTGCATATTAGTTGTTTTTTTTTTGCACTCCATATTACTCTATTCTTTTCTTAGCAGCAAAATTTAAAATAAAATTCTTTATTATTTAAATAAGTTGCGCATTTTGCCATTCCGATAATTTTTGGCGCAACGGAAAAGCAGTGAAAAGGAAAGAAGAAATGATGATGATGGAGGGAAGCTAGAATTGGGTGGGAAGCAGAAAGGCACAGAAACTGTTGAAATGTGACGGGGAAAAGGGGGCCAAGCAAATAGCAGCAGCAGGACGAACGGCGATGGTGGTGGCCAAATTGAATTATTTGACGACGACGACGACGACGACAGACGCCGCAGCGGTAGAAGAAAAGGGACCGTCGCTGTTTCGTCGTCCCCCCGGGGGAGGGGAGGGGTGGAGCACATAATGTGTGAGAAGATGGGGACGATGCATTGGAAAATGATGGGCTAATAATCAATGTTTGGTTTTGATGATGGTGGTTGGGCCCACCAAAAGCACCGCAAAACATTTTTTGAGAGTGGCGAGAGAGGGGGGGAGACAAAAGCGGGAACACTGGAGGGAACAAAAAGCCGGGGACATGGGACGGGGGTAGCAGTGGGGGAGAAGAAGCATGCTTCATCAATGGATGAAGTGGAGGAGGGGCGGGAGATGAAGCGGCAGCAGCTGAAGAGACCAGCGGCAGCAGGGACAATAAGCAAACTCGGGGGGTCGAGCACAGAAGCGGCAGAATTGGGAACCAACGGTCGGAGAAAAGCGCATTTTTTGGATTAAAAATTTGATGGGTTTATCGGCTTGAGGTGGAGGGGGGGGGGGAGCTGTGGAAGAAAAGCAGCAGTAGAAAAGGCACACGGCATTTGGGGGATGTTTTCTTTTTTTGGCATGATGGAGGATGGCTGCACTTCGTTGAATACGCATTTGTTAATGGATGAAGCGGGAAAGCATGTGGGAGCTTAAGGGGATGAAGCAGACGACACACAATGTTCAAGCACACGACCGAAAAGCATGGTGGGCTTTGGGTGCGTCTCGAAATGAACAAACAAAAATTTTCAGCCATAAAACTCGAAAATGCTTAAAAAATGCTTGCATAAAAATTGGTCAAATGAGTATTTGGAAAGTTTTGTTATGGTACTAATTGATTTGGTCTTCAAAAACGACGCTGTCGACAAAAAAAAATGCCAATAATCTCAAAATCGGAAAAGCCGTAAACAAATTGGCAAATACCAACAACATATTATATTATTTAGGCATTTTTTGAAGAATTTCAACGATTTCTTAACAACAATTAAACGGACTAAAATTTTGTCAAAAACCTCGCAAAACCGAAACCGTGGAAAAGTTCTTGATATTTGACAACATTTGTTTTCGAGTTTTTTTTATTAGTTAACCAATAAAAGAGTAATTTTAGATAAAATTAATTTAGGCATATTAATCGATACAAAATATAACTATAAAAATATATAAAATCCCATAAAAACGACCAAAGAATGCGTCTCAACCATGCCTTTTTCAATAGATTAAAATCGGCTTAGACTGATCGGCTTTTGCCGGGCGCTGTCATCGCCCGCAGCACACATTAAAGTTTGAGTACGCTTTTTGCTGCCCGCTACTATTTATTTCCCCCTCCACCCTTTCCCCTGCACCCATTTGCGATGACGTACGCTCAACTAATGAACAAAGAGAAGAAGCTCAAAGGAAAAGCTATGGCCGCCCTGAAAAACGCAATGCAATCGGCGGAAGGGGGAGGGGCAGGGAAGTGACAACTGTCACTATTTTATGGAGGGGGGGGGAGGAATTTTAGTGCTGATTTGTGGCAATGATTGCGGCAGTGTTTTGAGTGACAAAAGAAAATTTGCTCTCTTTTGTGGCCGAGAGGGGTTTTTTGCCACTAAAGCAATGATCATCAGCTGATCAACGGCAATTAGTGTGATAATGATCAAGAATTAATTGGAAATGATCAAAATAGTTAGGGAGAAGACTGTGGATGCTTTAAATGTTTTTTTGGACCGCACTTGTGGCCCTAAGGTAAAATGATTGCGGCCGGATGAAGACGCCGTTAATTGTTTTTAGGCTATTCCGCTGATCATTTGCCGATTGACCTTGGTGATTAAAAGGGTCGATCTGTAATAAGTTCAGGAGTAATTAGAACAATTATCGGCCTTTTTGCCTTTGAAGTTTGAATCCTGTTTTCTTTCGTAAAAGAATTAGTCAAGCCATAAATTCACTTCAACAGAATTGCTTTAATTGAGCCCATTTTGTTCCCGCTGCCCAGCCCAATTTTCCCTGACGCCAAGAATGGGCAAATATGCAAACAGAAAAATATTTTTGGCACTTTTTCGGGCTTTTGTCCCGTTCCGCCCCCTCCAAAATGCCTCTTCACTTTCGCACTTTTGCACTTAAATAATACAACATGGACTCTAAAATTCTTTTGTTCAAACTCAGCCGCCATTATTCTTTTTATTTTGTCGGGCGGAAGATGTGCCGAGGAGAAAGGACGGATTAAAAAAACAGAAAATTTCATTTTGAAAGCAAACAATAAGCATATAAGATTAAAACAAAAAAACAATCTCATTTCTAAGGCAATGATTTTGAGGAGAATAAATTGCTAAAAATGCCTGAATAAAGGGATGCCATATACATTGTTATTCTGTAGAACCCGGTACATCAAATCATAGACATTCAATTTGCTTTTGGACACAAAATTCAAAAATGGGGAGAAAGCAGGACACCAGGAAAATTGCACAGTTTCTCGAGTAAAAATGCATCACTGAACGAGGCCCACCTCAATCGGCGCAATTTGTTTATATAAAAAGTGATAAAGCTGAGTGATGCCATGTTTTTGTCTAGGAATAAAATAACATATTTCTAATAATAAAAAAAATTGTCCGAAGACAGGGCAAAGGATTTGGCAATGGAAAAAGCATTCAATTGGGGGGGGCGGGAGGAAGGCATGCCCATATAATAGCACAACGCAACACAAATTAGCACACAATTATTCATGCTTTACACATCGGCCGAGGCAGAAGCCGCTTGAAACATTTTATGTAAAGCACAAAAACAATGTTTGAATGGGTGGAGGAGGTTGGTTTATGATGCAAAAAAAGAAAAGAATGGAAGGCATTTGAAAAATGGGTAAGAATTAAATGGAAGGGACTTAAAATTTATTCTGTTAGGGTGCTTAATTCAAAAAAAAATTTTATTGCAAAAATTCAGCCTCTAAAATTGGAATAGAATTTTGGAAATTTGTTAGGCTAACAGAATAAACAAAGAGCTGCAGATTCAATGTATCAAAAACAAACTAAATGGAATCAAAGAAAAGCACCTTCCATCATTAATAAAATGTAAATTGCACCGAAATTTTATGTTAAATTTTAACTAAACCCTTTAAATCATTTAAATGCACACAGAGCAAGATTTGAATGATTTAATAAAAGAGATTATTCCGTGCCATTATTAAATGCTTTAAAAACGGACCGGACCAACCAGAAACGGCCATTAAATGTGGAGCAATGGTTTGGGGGGGAGGAGCATGCGAACACAGCGCAAATAGGAAGACCGGCCGAAGCCGGGGAAGAAAAAGCATCAGAGAATCGTCTTTGAAATGATAGATAAGGCGCAGTGGGCTCGGGTATGTCCCTCTCTGACTTCGGCCTGCCCCGGCGGCGTCGTTATTCCCCCCCCCCGCCCCTCCTCCCTCTCGCCCATCTCTACAAAATCCGTTGCTTTTTTTTCTTATCGGAATTCTCACTGCTCATCGGTTTACTCATCTTGTGTGTATTCTTCCTATTTAATTTTTTGCTATCCATATCTGTGGAAAATTTAAATTTAGGCCTTCAAATAAACCTCAAAAAAGGGCTCAGGGTCGATCAGTCCGACAATTTTTTTTGTAGCCGGGAAATGGCCTGTCCGCTAAAGACAAATATCCGACCTTTCTTTTGTTTATTTTTTTTTGAAAATGTCTGAACGCAAAAAAGGTCCAATTTACATAGTATTGGACAAAACAAATGTCTTGTAGACGAAAATGTCCATAGACATTAAAAAAAAATTCCTTTTTGTCATTTATTTTGTCGACTAAATTCGTCTCCCATCTCCACCCCATTTGAATTGATGAATTTGTTTACGGTTCATTCGTATTGCAAAGCAAAAAAGTTTTGGTAAAATGAGAAGTGTAAAAGGACAATAAAGAATTGTGGATGGAAATGCCAAATTTGGAATTGATATTCCAGGGAAAATGGTGAAGAGGCGGCGGGGGGGGGGGGAAATTCACATGAAATGGTAAAAGCAGTTTAGTTTGAAAAGCACTAAATATAAAATAGCACATGTATCTTATTCTTTTTTTAAAGATTTATTTTCTTACAGCAAAACGAAGGTTGAAATTTCGTTAGAATTATAAAAATAAGAAAAACCAACTTTTTCGAGGGGAACATTTGTGATAATCAATGGGGGAAATATGGTTGTCGTGAAATGATTTCGCATAACACAATATATGGCCCATTAGCCGCACCATCTCCCGCCCCTTTTCAAATTTTTCTTTTAATTGATATGAAAACATTAATGGACGGACGATCATTGGCCGAGCATTGGCCTATGATCAACAGCTAATTAGTCAATGGCAAATAACAAAAATGTTTAATGATAGTAGCAAATTATCATTGGAAGAACTAAATGCAAATCAAAATCAGGATTCGGAAATACACCCGAACAGGATTTCAGGATTAAGAAACCTAGTTTTTTGGTGTTCTGATCCGATTTCCAACAGTTTCAGCCGGGCCCTGACCTGAAAATGAAAAAATATTAATTTTTATGCGTAAAAATATAAAGCAAACAATCCTTATTTGTGTATCAAACATGGAACCCTTCATTTTTTTGCTTAAAAAATTTTTTCTTAAAGGAAATACCCGGATCAGGACCAGGTTTCCGGAAAGTTCTTACAAGATTGGTACTCTTCCGTTTCAACGACTTTCATTGGGTGCTAGGTCGTTTCATAAACCGTCATTTTTTTCGGACAAAAACGCATCATAACTTTGCTCGATCGCAATGAATTTTTCTTTTTTTATGTTTACAACTCACTTAAAACTTAATAAAATTTTAGATATCGGACCTTATCAAGATTGTTTAATTGGTTGCTTTCAAGAAAAGTTATGACGAGTTTTTCTCTAAAAATTTATAAAAATGGCGGATTTATGAAACGTCCATGGTGGCGGTTTTTATGAAAGGACCCAGCACGCTTTCAATTGCTCATTAAAATATCTCAATGTTTGTACGGAATGCAATTATTTGCACTCAGCTATTAACCACTAACTGATCGGAATAAGATGATTTCCCTTTTCTGATTTACCATAATTCAAGATCTGATGCATCGCTGGTAATAATACGGCACATTATTTGATGCTGATTGATCATTGTCCTAATTTGGCAATGTTTTTAAATATCGGACTCATTTTACATAGTTTTTAAACTTTTATTTTTAAAAAAAAAGTTAAATTGCCAAACTTATTATATTTTTTTAAAAGTTCACTCCAGCGATTAGTCCAGACATGACAAAAATTTTATTGAACAATCAATCGTCACACAAATGTGTTAAGCCCCCGAGAATTTTCTTTTGAATTGCATCAAAATCGGATTTTAATGGGTGTGTGTTTGTGGGGAGTGATGAATGAGAGCACTGACGGAGCGGGGGAATTATTATATCGCTGGTGCCCTCTGTACTTGTTGACGTTGACGAGGTCATTTCGCCAAAATTTATTTTTTTTTAATCAAAAAAATGTTCAACCATTCAAAAATCCATTCCCCATTTTGTCGCCCGCCCCCGTCCTTTCCCGTCACTATAAAAATGGTCGCATTTGCTCCAACCAAATCCCCAATAGTTTTCATTCGTCTCCTCCTCCCAACCCAACGACGACCACAGCAATGTCCTCCTCCTCCTCCTCCGCTGGTGTTGTGCTGTTCTTTTGGTGCTTTGTCATTGGCAATTTTCTCCTCATTTCGGTTTCCTGCAACAGCCCCGTGGTCAGCTCCATGAACGGGAACCCGTCCGACTATCCGTTGGGCTACGGTTATCCGTACGGGTACGGTAACCAGCCGTCCCAACTATTGCCGTATCCTCAAATGTCCTCATCGTATATTCTTCCCCAATATGGGTCCAGCAGCGGCAGTCATTACCAAAGCAATTATCCATCATCATCGTATATGCAATACCAGCAGCAACAACAACAACAACAGCATCAGCTGCGTCAGACATTGCCTCAAAATTCGGCTTATTACGGCTCCGGCAGCTCCTCCCCATACAACAGTCGCCCATACGGTGGCTATGGCCCGTACTCAAGTGGTTACGGTAACAACGTCTACGGTACCAGCGGATATGGTTCTTATGGAGGCAGCCGGTTAGTTTAAATTCGCAAAAAAAAACTCCTGTTAATTGTCTAAATAACACAACATTAATTTATAGGACGGATTGTACCAACCAATATGGCCAAATGGTGCCGTCGCCATTGGTCAGTGGTGGTACGTCCGGTGGCGGGCAATTCGTCACTTCCGGTCGTCCGGTGTCGCCATTTGCGCCCGTCGGCCAATCAGTGTACCCGCAGGGTCAGACAAATGTCGGAGGCACTTCGGCTGACCATTCCTTCTACAAATACAACCCATACGGTGGCTATTACCGTGGCAACTATGCCAGCGGCAATGGACCGTTGACAATTGCATGAAAAAAGAATGAATTTTGGAATGTGGATGGCATTGAGCAACGATCTTTTGTTTATTTGAAATTTAAGCTGCTTTTTCTTAACTGTCAATTTTGCCTTTTTCCATTTTTTTAATTACTTAAATTTTTATAAAAAAAGGAAATATTGATCATAGTCACCATATTCTAAATTGCTCAAAAATGATCTTAATCGATGTAAAAAGGTTCGAAATGGGTTTTCTTCATTTAAAAAAACAAAGCCTATTTTTAGGTGCATTTTTCAATTTTATTCACTGCCTATCAGGGATGGGCTAATGTCCTATGTCGTATTTGTCGCATTTGTCGTACTTTTGAGCATGCCGTATATCACATTTTATTTTTTGACTTGGCCCATCCCTGGTGCCTATCTCGAAAGTCCAAAATGGTGGCGCCGGGATTAAAAATTGTTGCAAAAAGGTGGAAAATTTTTGAAAAAGGGTGGCAAAAAAGTGGCACGTAATTTTTAACGTCAAAATCGTTGAAAATTGTATATAAATTTTTAAATGTTATATTTTTCACTGCGTCTCACAAGTTGGAGAAAATCAGGGTTGGAAATAAAGAAATCATAAGCACCGGAACTATCAAAATCATAGTTGCATTTGATTGAATTAAATAATTTACAAAATTCCAAAATTGGTGGCAAATGGTGGCAATTCCAAAAATGGTGGCAAATGCCCAAAATTCGTTGTTTTGTTCCGTGTTTCGTTTCGTAATACTTTTTTTTTCGTGTTTCGTCAATCTCTGCTAATTTGTAAGACCACTTGGTAGGAAGACTCGTTAAAAGATGTAAAAAAATGAAAATAACGAAACCATTTAAAAAATTTAAACAACTTTCTTTTCTTCAGAAATTTACTTTTTCATTACTCTAAAATAATTCTCCCTTTTACCTAATTAATGGTTGACGACATTTTTGACAAATGTATAGTCAGTCGTTGATGAAAAATCATACGATGGCCTCAAAACAGAAATGGTTGCCCACTACTTTAAATGTCAAAACAAACGAGCGCAAGACTATTCAAAATTCAGTGATGCGACTCCGTTTGCTGCACTAATTAATTAATTAAGAATATAATTAAACACTATTTTAACATTTCATTGTAATTTAAATAATTGCCGGTAGAACAGGAATTCCTTTCTGGGCACAATTTTGTATGTGCATTAATTTGCCAGAAAAAAATAAAAGGAACCCTTTTAAATTTACAAAAAAAAGAAATTTAAATGCGAAATAATAACAGAGAGGAAAAACTGGTGCAATTTTATGATTTTATATTTTAAATGCAAATTACTGAATTTATCTAAAGTTAATAGTGAAATAAATAAATGTTCAATTTTAATGAATTTTAAATCGGCAATTACTCTGACAAGTTGCAGATCAAAGACATTGGCAACATTTCCAAAGCGGAAATGCCATTGGCACAGATCATTCGCTGGAATGGGACAATGAGGGGGCACAAGTGATCAAAGAAGTAAATTATTTGAAATATGGTCAGCTTTTAAAATGATCGCAAAAATTAAATAAAATTCAATTCAACGTTTTACCCTTTTTGTCTGTGTCCTCCGCTAAGTTCACCAGATGACCATTTGACGGTGCAAATTGGGGACAAAAAGGAGATGTACTCATACGAAATACTTAACGAACTTTGTAATTTGGTCATTTAAACCGTATGCTGACCAGATTATACACTGCTTGGCTTATGCCCTTTTCTCCCGTTGTCCATCGAATGCTCAGCGTGGAGAGGAAGGAGAAACAGCAGCGACTGATCACTTTGGACAAAATTGGCATGCCATGAATCTGTTCATGGAGTTTCTTGAGCACATTTCTCTGTTCACATTGGCTGGTGGCCCGGCGGGTGTTCTGCTCTAGGAATCCTTTTTTTCGGTCACATGTTTAAATCCGTGTCGTGCAAATATATTTTTTCCTTATTTATTTTTGCATTTTAGTAAATGTATGCCAATCCCCGGAAAAAAAATGAAATCTCCTCTGAAAAGATTTTTAAACATTTAATGATTAAATTTTTATTTTGGCCCGGAAACAATTATTGCGAAAAATTTTGCATCGAAATTGAAGATGTCACAACAACAACGAAGAAATATTTTTTTGTGATAATTATTAGGGCTGTGCGGGAAATGATTTTAACCGGGAACCGGGGTACCGGGACGGGAAATACAAGCCGGGAACCGAAAAGCAAACCGTGATAAGAAAAACCCGGGAAATTTTTTAAGGACTTTCATTGCCTTTTCCAAAAAACCACAAGAATTCTCAAAGTCTCATAAAAAATAATTAAAGTTGAAAATTTAATTTATAGGAAAACCCTTGGCGTGAAACTTTGTCATGCACTTGCAATTGGGTTTTGGCTCTATTCAGTTTATGCGTCCAATCGATTTTTGCGCCTCCAATCAATGTTCTAATATTTTGTACTTATTTAGTTGTATAAAAATTTTAAAAAAATGTTTGGACGCATAAACTGGAATAGAATCGGAGTTTTTGTTAAATTTTAGTTTTTAAACTTTAATTTGGGTTAAATTGGATTTTTTTATTCTTTTAATTAAAATAATTCGGCACATTGAAAATTTGTTTTTCCATTTTTGCATCATCAACTTTTGCACTTTCATCCGCGTCCGCCTGCGGAAAAATGATCATCATCATCACTACCGTGGTGAGCCGAAGTGAAAAAAGTATCGATGTATAGGTTTTCGAGGAAGGAGATCCTTTCAGTACGAAGAAAATGATTTTATTAATTATATTTAATCATTTTAAAAAGACTTTAATAAATAAATTTGTTATTTAATCAGTTAATTTAAAGATAATAATTAAAATTAAATTATATTGTTTTATAAAACTAATAGTTATTTTTTATAGATGTTGTTTCTATAGGTGCATCAAAAAATTATATTTTCAATACAAATTTTGTTACAGACAAAAAAAAATTCTGTGATCGATTTCCACTCACAATCGTTTATAATCGCAAGTATAATCTTCATTCGAAATTCTATAAGAATACAAATGAATAGAAAAAAAATAATGGTAAAAATATATTATTGACGTACGTTTATAAAAAGTGCGATTGATTTAATGGATTAAATTTAGTTATGGATATATTTCTTTAAAGAATTCTTTTTAACGAATAATAATAATATATATTAAAAATCATAAATATTACATTTAATTAATCGGACTAAATATAATTAATAAAATCATTTTCTCCGTACTAAAATGACCCCCTTCCTCAAAAATCTATACATCGATATTTTTTCATTTCGCCCACATCGATACTTTTTTCACTTCGATATAGCACCATCACTACCACCACTGGTGGCGCACCCACGAAATGTCGACTAAGCCAAAAATCCACGAAATGTCGACTCAGCCAAAAATCCACGAAATGTCGACTCCACGAAATGTCGACTCCATAAAATGTCGACTCGGCCAAAAACCGAATACTTTCGATTAATTTAATCCCCGCAAGGTTCGATGTTCGAAATAGATGTCTAATTGAGTTCGAAAAAAATGGGAGTGACTTTTTGAACATAAGTTTTGGGTGAGTCGACAAAAAGTCGAGTCGACATTTCGTGGAATTTTGACTGAGTCGACATTTCGTGGATTTTTAGCTTAGTCGACATTTCGTGGAGTCGACATTTCGTGGGGAGGCGCCACTGGTTGGAGTTCTTTCTAACCACCGCACACGCCTAAATTGAGTTTTTCAAAAAAGAAAGGACAAGCTTATTTGAAATAATTGAAATTTTTGATAGTGAGAAGAAGAGATTGGGAAAATTTTTCCTTTTCTATAATGAATTAAAAAATATTTATAAAATAACAAATTTAAATTAATAAAATAATTTTTTCCCAATTCAAATGGGAAGTTATTCAATTATTATCAATTAAAATCCCTCACCCTTATTGATATATTTGGCCTCAATCAATTTCAATGTCGGTTCGCCGGTGCCGCTGGCGACGAATCCACCCCATTCGTTTTCCTCGTCCGGTGAAATTTCGCTATTTTTGGATGTCGAATGGAATCCAAATTCAATTTTGTTGGACAACATGTACACGTTGGGAGCGCCACTGAGCGGTTTAATGTCAATCGGCTTTATGGGCATCTAATTGGGGGAGGGATGCCTGTTAAAGAACATGGCCAGATGAGTTGGGATAATTAGGAGCTGCCCATCCCCCCCCCAGCCCCATTATTATTAAATTAATTAATCCGGCCTTTTAAGTATTTAATTTTTTGGCTTCCTCTTTTTTGTACCCCTTTTGTTGGAGTCAGCGAGAATTTGATGGAGCACGTCTTTTTGGATTTGTCATTGTTCTTGAAGAAAACATTGTATCGGACACCCGCGGGCCATACGACTGGCTCGCCCTTGTTGTTCTTTACTGTTTTGGCGGGGAAAGTTCTGCCTTTCTCAAGCCTTGCCGTAACATCAGCCAAAACAATTTGTCCAAAGAATTGAATGACCAATAGAATGCCAACAAAAAAACAAAATGCCTTCATATTTTGAATATTCTTAATTTGTAAATTTAATAATTAAATGATTTTTTTTTTAACTAATATATAAGGTTTTGAAAAATACAAATGTACGAATAAATTTTCAATTTAGTTAGCCCTTTTATAAGCATCCAATGCTCCGCTAAAGTTGCCTTCTGTCGTCGAATTTGCCATTTTCAAATGGATTATTCGCCCATTTTTAATTTTCTGTTAAATCGCCAGAATTTAATTTGCTCAGCCTGGTCTAAGGACGAATATTTTTTTGACTTTGTTAAAATGCCTCCTCGATTCATAAAATGAACGCGGTCTAAAATCGTAAATATATTTCTTTTTGAACAACCGCCAAAGTGAATTAAGCAATTATTTTATAAAATTCAATATTAAGCCAGGGGTATTAGATGTTCTGATTTATCAGATTTGTTCTGATTTCAGCCCATTGTTCTTATTTTGTTCTGATTTCTTACTTTGGGGTAAAAAATGAGAAAATATTACTAATTTTTACAGTTTTTTGAAACGATTCATTAAAATTTCTTAAAAAAAATTTCCCAGCGGCGCCTGTCGGCACCGCCGGACACCTCTTACCGTAGGGTTTCTCAAAATTACGACATTTTTAGGTTAAAATTTGTTACCATAAAATAACTTAATTTCAAAAATCCTGGCGGCGCCAATCGGCACCATTCAAAATTATAGATTTTATGTCTCTTTTAAAACCGAACAGCTAAAAGTCCAGTCCTCAAAATGATTATTGGTAATGAAAAATAACGCCTCCCCACGAAATGTCGACTCCACGAAATGTCGATTCCACGAAATGTCGACTAAGCCAAAAATCCACGAAATGTCGACTCAGTCAAAAATCCACGAAATGTCGACTCAGTCAAAAATCCACGAAATGTCGACTCGACTTTTTGTCGACTCACCCAAAACTTATGTTCAAAAAGTCATTCCCATTTTTTCCGAACTCAATTAGACATCTATTTCGAACATCGAACCTTGCGGGGATTAAATTAATCGAAAGTATTCGGTTTTTGGCCGAGTCGACATTTTATGGAGTCGACATTTCGTGGAGTCGACATTTCGTGGAGTCGACATTTCGTGGATTTTTGGCTGAGTCGACATTTCGTGGAATCGACATTTCGTGGGTGCGCCAAAAATAATATTTGAACTCATTTACTGAGATAAATTGATGTACAGTTGCTGTGCACTCGTTTTTCAAAAATGTTCTGATTTTGCACCCCAAAATCTGATTTTTTGGACTGATGTTCTGATTTTGAAAATTTTCATATAACACCCCTGTATTAAGCGCCAGTTTTCTACCAGAATTAACATGGAACAAAATCTTAAAAAAATGCTCTCACAAAGCCGTGGGAGAAATTTGATTATTTTGTCGAATCTTGTTAAGATTTTTTTATAAAATTTGCGTCAAAAAATAATTTTCAAAAATTCTCATTTAAAATCGGAATTTCCTTTAAATCCCAAAAATCAGTACAAATAAGTACATTACTTACAAATAAATACAAAAGGCAGCCCTTCTATAAATTGTCTCCTTTTTCAAACGGAATATTTGCCCATCTGAAATTTTGTCAATGAAAATTCAGAATTTTATTTGTACAGCCTGTTTAGGGACAAAACTTTTATGATTTTGTTAAACAAGTCTGTTTCTAAAGTTAAACGTGGTCCAAATACCTCAATTTTGGATTGAACCCTACAAAATAAAATTATTATTTTCTTCTTCTTTAATAATATTTGGAACCGCAAGAATAACTCTTTTAACACTTGCTAATTGCATAAAAATTGTACTTTGCCTCTTCCATTTCTTTATCCCCCAATTTTTGGCATTTTATTAATTCATTCAGAAACTCCACGGACCCTGACCACCCTCCTTTGTGAGGGTGCTAGGTCGTTTCTTAAAAACCGCCACTATGGGTGTTTCTTAAATCCGCCATTTTTACTGAATTTTCAACTAAATCAAGTCATAACTTTTCTCAGAAGCAACCAAATTAAACAATCTTGGTATTGTAAGATACCCTTAATTGCTCTATTAGCCTGCTAAATTTTAAAACATTTCATTAAGTTTTTAAAAAATTGGAGTTAAAAAACTGGAAAAAATTGCCATAACTTTTGAAAAACTTAATGAAATTTTTTCAAATTTGTATATGTGATAAAGCCAACCAAGAGCTATCTTACAATCCAAGATTGTTTAATTTGGTTGGGTCTGAGCAAAGTTATGACAAGATTTCGTCAAAAATTCAGTAAAAATGGCGGATTTAAGAAACGCCCATAGTGGCGGTTTTTAAGAAACGTCCCAGCACGCTTTGTGAGCACATTTAACCTTAAAATGAAAAATGTTGCATTAAAAACAGCAAAATAACTGTTTAACGAAAATTCTCACTCAAAGGCGCTTGATTTCACAACCATATCAAATAGAAACTCTTTCCAGACTTTGAAACGTCTAAAACGCATATTTTTCTCACTGCTAATAACTTCAATTAACTTTATCTTTGTGTATCTTAACTTGTGAAAAATAATTTGATTATTTCTCGAAAATATTTTGCATTTTTTCATCAACAGTTTTCGCGACCATCATCTTCTCCACATTTCTCAGACGGTTTAATTTTTGGCGGGCTTAGCACCTTTACGTTTACCACCAGCAGAGGATTGAACGCACACTTCTAATATTAAAAAAGATAATCAATTTTAGATTAATAAGTGATATTTTGAAGAAAAAGTTTTGAAATTTTCAGTTTTTTATTGGATTTTAAATTAGTTATGCCTTTACCGTCATTGTAATAATTGGCTTCAACCATTTTGATGGTCGGATTGTCTTTGCCATTGCCTTTAAAGGTGATCCCAAGCGTTTCGCGTCCACCTGGTCCAATAGTCAAATCGGATGCCTTGTAAAGGTTGGGAGTGCCATCGACTGTCACTAAGTTCTCGCTCTTGGCCACGAGGGACGCCTAATTGGGAGAGGTTTAGGGCAAATTGGAGATAACAAATTTGTCAGTATAAACACTTTTTGTGACTATTATAATTGTTCCATAGCCTCCTCCAAGTTGGTACCCCGCTTTTTGGAGTTATTTCCAATTGGACGGAGCACGCTGTTTTGGAGCTACGAGTGTTCTCCAAAAACACAGTGTATTGAACTTGATCTTGGAATGTGAACATAACAGGCATTTTCTCTATCTTTGCCGATACAATGGCCAACACAAATTGTGTATGGAATTGAATGACAAACAGAAGGCCAACCAAAAACAAGAATGCGTTCATAATTCAGTTATTCTAAAATTATTAAATAAATTACGAAATTATAAACTAAGATATTTTCATTATGGACTTAAACACCTTTTAGTGGCACAGGGCCGAGACTGCAATTCTCGGATTTTCGAGTCCCTACCTTGCCAAAAAAGTCAGTCCTTATCTCGACCAACAATAGGGGGGAGGGGGAGGGGTCCGAGTACAAAATCTGAGTTTTGTCTTGGATAACTCCCAATTCGTCCTGAGCTCTCGGTCAGTCTCGGCCCCTATATAAAAGTATTAAAGAATAATTGTGAAGGACTTTAATTATGCTAGCCCTTTTATAGCATCGAAATCGCAGTGAAAAGCTTAAATTGTGTCCTTTTTAAGCGGAATATTTGCACACCTGGAATTTTTTTCAATTAAAACTCAAAATTTTATTTGTTCAGCTTGGTTTAGAGCGAAATTTTTTGGATTCGTTAAAAAGTCTCTCGTTTCATAAAGTTAACGTGGTTCAAATAGGCCACCTTTCGGCTTGAAAACTCGAAAAATAAAAGGTTCTTATCCTTTTTGCCACCCCCCTCGAAACTTTCAAATAAAAATCGTTTCTAGGATAATTTAGGGCGCTGATCACGAATATGACCTTAGTTTGCTAAAATTCCGACTCCCGAACCCGAATTCGAAAAAAACCCGACTTTCATAGTTGGCGTACAAAACATATTTCTAGGGGTTTTTTGGGTCGCTGATCACGATTCCGGCTTCCAATTCGACTAATTTCGAACCCGGGACCCTGCACTCGAAGAATAAGTCGATAAATAAAAATTTTGGCGCTATATGAAAAGTCACCATTTTTGAAACCAAAGGGGGGAATTTTTTTTTTTTTGTTTTTTTGCATTTTGGGTTTTTTGAAGCAGTTTAAAATTTAAAAAAAGCCCATAAAATAAAGAATAATGATTTTCAGTCAAAAAATATGCCAAATTTGGAAGCAATTGTAACATATTTTTGACATTCAGAAGGTTTAACGAGATTTTGAAATAGGAATTGGCCGGGGAATTGTTGCTGTAGAAGTAATTTAAATTTTGTAAAAGTTATTTTAGTATTTAAAAAAACTATGCCCAAATTGGTCAATTTTGAGGGGAAAAGTGAGTTTTTTTCTATTTGTGAGAACTTAGAAAAACGAAAAAACTCCTAGGTTTGTGCTCAGCCATCAGCAGAACCAGAAATTCTCAGTATCTTTGAATTCCTCTCGATGAGATGAGTTCAAAGAAATAAGCTTACACTGTTCCGAACGATCTACAGCAAATAGCGAAGGTGTCCATTTGAAAATATTCAAAAACAAATTTTAAATATTGTAGGTTGATACATTTTATATAAAGCATATTTAAATTTTGTTATGAATTAATTATTATTCAAAAATAAAGCAAAAAATTAAAAATAAAAATGTCTGATCAATTAATAGCGATTCAATTGGAGGGATTGTTTAATGTGCAGGTGATGGCTCGACCGATGGATGTTATTTATGTTCGGGTTGACAGAGATGGTATGGACAGCTAAAAATGGTAAATAAATAAAAGGAAAAAATAAAACTATCAAAAGGTTAAAAAATTTATTTACAAATCAAAGGCCAAGTGAAAATTAAATACTTACATCTGTTGAATTCATTTTTAAAAGTAGGAAATTTACCTTCGTTTTTTAAGCATTTCAAAATTAGTCAAAATTTACCATTTTTGTTGCCAAGACGGTCCACCAAAGCGCGGAACTCCTTTTTGAATATGTTGCGGTATTCCGCGCTTAAAAAGGTAAAATAAAAATAAAAAATGTTGTTTTTTTGAAACTCTAGGATTGAATTGAAAAGAAAATATTAAAATTTTAACGAAAAAACACCTGTTAAAATAAAGAACAATTGCATTTGATCCGGCACCCGCATTCAACAAAATGCCAGCAATGAAACCGACTTGCCAAACTCGAATTGGAGAACTAAAAAACTCGATAAAATTTTTATTTCGAACAAAGCTAAGAATTTTTACCCTATAATTTCACCAAATGCAAACAGTAACTGATAAATGCCCAAATTGACTATATATCCGCCAATGCTAATGGATAAAATGATGACCATTGATCGTAACAGACGCGTGTTCGTCTGTTGGCTTACTGTAATAAAAATTTTGAATTTGCGATAAGTGTCAAAATGCCAACATGACATACCACCATTTTTGCATCGAATGACCAAAAAAATGACTATATAACAGCAGCTGCTGCACATGGAAATAACGAAAGAACCGATGAAAAAAATATAACCGACTGGGCCTAGCAAAGTCTCGGCCACAAAGCCTGTAGTTGGGCTAAAAAAATAAAAGAAGTAAATAAATGTTCTCTATTTGAATATTATAAAATTAATAAAAATGAAAACAAAATAAAATAAAAAATTTTCTTCAAATTTATTATTTCAAAAAATTAAGCCATACTTTCCCGCATTTTCGAACGCATAATCAAGCACATAATTCACTGTAAAGGCTCCGTAAATTGTGCAAATGAACAGATGACCAAGCAGATACGGGTATTTGTATTTGGTGAAAATGTTGGTGTGACTTAAAATGGATTTGAAGAAACATGGAAAATTTATGAAAAACTTTTGCAAAATTTAATAAATATTTTGAATTTACATTAAATTAATTAATTACCCATACTGAAAAGGTGAAATAATTGCAAAAAGTCGATCAAACGCAGCACAAAACATTGCCATTAAGCCGCAATTTAATGCAAAAATCATTGGCTGAAAAATTAAGAAGTTAAAAAATTTTGAAAAATTTTCGGTATTTTTTTACCGTCAATATTAAATCAGCAGTAAGCAAACTGACAAAATTGATGCCCGAAACCACAATGACCAGGAAAAAAGTGTGCCCAATTTGATGGACTAATTCACAGAGACAAATCAGTGCCATCAGAAAGTTGGCGGAGCTACGGAGTGAACTGAAAAAAGAAAATTAGGGAAAAATATTAAAAAATTTAAAACTATATGGGCTGAAAACGGTGTTAAAGATAAAATTTAAAATAATTGAATTTTTAAAAAACACTTGACTTGACCTGGATTTGACAGTGATCACTAACACTGTGCCGTTCAACACAATGCCAACCAACGCAACCAAATACAAAGCAACGGCGGGCACAATCAAATCGGCAGACGGACCATCGAAGCGGTAGGCCAAATAAATCTGATAAACGATGCAAATAAATAATAGAGAATAAAATTGATTCAATTATTAATATTTTTTACCGGCTCCTTTGAACTGGTATTAATTGAGGCCATTCAGAAAAATAAAAGAATTTAAATTTGCCAAAAAAATTCTTTCAAGAATTGTTCTTCTTTTTTATATTGAATTTTCCTTGTGAATTAAAAATGTCAAAAACAGATATTAAAAACCGAATGATTAGATAAAAAAAAAATGCCAAAAACAAACCTTTTTAAAAATATTTTACCTTAAAATGTTTTTTCTAATTTTGTTTTTAGTTTTTTGAGGTCTCAAAATGTCAATTAAATTGAATAAAAAAGTGCAAAATTTGTGGGTGCCAAAATTTTTAAGTGCAAAAATTTCAAAAACAAGTATTTTTATGCGTCAATAACCGCCATTTTAAAAAATTTATTTTCAGTCTAAAACTAAACAAAAATAAAAATTTTGAAACCCGAAAATAAAAATGAAAGATAAAATTTTGGGGACGAAAAAGAAACATAAAAACGAAGTGAAATTTCGTCCAGCTCTCTGAAGTCTCAATTTACGTGTATGGTGTAAAAAAAAGACATGAAGTTAAAGAGAATTTTGTAATTTGCCATACTATTACGTAGTTCACAAAAGAATTTCATTATACGAAAAGATTTTAATTAGAAAATTCGACTTTTTAGCCAAAGGAAAGTAATTTAGTAAAGCCAAAAAATCACAAAACAAAACTGACGTAAAAAATTTTGTAATTCATGAGAAAATTGGCATGACATTCATTCATTCAAAGATAAAATTTGCCATTTTCCTCAGGAAATGGTGATGAAAGCACCAAAATGGAAAATTCTCACAGAAACAAATTGCCAATGCCAACTTTGGTAACCAAATAGCTTTTGATCACTGAACTCAGAAGGATTTTTTCGGACAAAAAATTGGATAATAAATCCGGCACGGATAGTATCCCATGCCGATTTTTTTTTTGGATACCATTCAGCAATGCTGAGATTTTTTCAAAAACGCAGGACATTTTTGATGTGCGCCTGTTCTGTTATTTCGTTTAGAGAGTGAGTGCCTTTTTGTGACAAAAAGATGACTTTATAATTAAATTTGTTAGCCAATACTGTCAAACTGGGAAAAACATAAAAAAACCACCTAAATGAAATTAGGCATTCATTCCATTTGTAAAATATTAAAAAATAGCGATTTTTTATGTACAAAAAAAAAACTCAGATTTCCGGTCGCTTTCTTTGTAAAAATGGAGGCAGGCGCGAACCGGCTTAAACTTAAACAGATTTTCAAAAATAAATTTGCAATCACAAACAACTTCTAAGGAGGATTGAAATTATTAGCGCTAAAATTTTTTATAAATAAGGCTTCTGAATTGGAACCCAATTTCAACCAAAATTAACAAAAAAATCCAAAAAAAAACAAAACAAACAATTAACGCAAAAATAATTGGTACCCGAGAAAAAAAAACCTATTTTGGATAACGCTTATAGTACGACTCTGTTGAGAAAAGACAAAGAACATAATTTGGGAGGCGATATGCCAAATCAGCAAAGGACCATAGGCGGAAGACGTACGCTTGATAATAAAGAATAGTGTATCAGATACGGCAATTTGGACACCTTCGAGATGGGACGCAGTGAAGAAATTTGATATTGCACGCCGTTCAGAGGAGAAAATGGGGGGGGGGGGGGGGGGGAGAGGGTCAATTGGTGTTATTACCAAGGTTTATTTATTTTCGAATAAACAAAAAGGTGCTAATTACAGTGGCATAAAAAAAATAAATAAATAAAAATAAATAAGTCATACCAAAATATGATATAAAAAAATAATCATAAAATGTTCAAATAACAAAAGGAAATACATAATTTAATGTCCAATTATTCCTTTGCCAATTTCGCTGGTTCTTGGAGTCATATTTTTTTGGCAATAAATCTCCATTAATTAAATTCGCATAACTAGCTCCTTCAATAACATGAATGCATTTAGTCTTTTTCGTAAGCTAATTCCTTTTACTATCTGTGGCTAAACCAGAGGTCGCATTTGTACTTATTTGTAAGTATTGTACTTATTTGAGCTAAATGTACTTATTTTGGACTTATTTTTGGGTCTCATAGGAAAATTCCGCTTTTTAGTGCAATATTTGAAAGGAAATTATTTTTTGAAGCGATTTTTTTAAACAAAATCTTAACAGATTCACTAAATTTCGAAATCGATAGAAATTTCTATGTATCAAGTCTTTTTTTAGCTTAAATTAAATTTCATGCTGATTATGAGCGTGAATTTCAAGGCACAAAGAATATTTTTTAACCGGCGACGCCTAACGGCACCGCCGGACATTCACCTTTTGGGATTTTCTAAAATAAGGCACCAAATTGAATATTTTTGGGGAAAATCTGTTAAGAAATCGGCCATAAATTTTCAAAATTTTCCCCGGCGGCGCCTATCGGCACCGCCGACCCTTCCTTTTTTAATTAAAAATTTCATTTCTCATTTCAAAGCCAGAATTGCTCAAAAAATTGTTGGAGGAGAGAAATATGTCGCACATACTGATTTTGATGAAATAAAACGAAAAATTAAGCTCCAAAACAAAGTTTTCAAAAAATGTACTTATTTTTGACCCCTAAAACTTATTTTTGACTAGCGATGTACTTATTTCGGGAAATTTTCAATGCGACCTCTGGGCTAAACGCTTCTCACCTAACATATACTTACCCGATAAATTCCAATGAAATTTCATAAATTTCAAATTTTCGTTGAATTTTGCCGTACTAAGAATAATATTTTAATCCATTTATTGCTCTAAGTTGTAATTTTGGTGTTTTTAATAATAAATATGAGTAAGTCGGATATATCGCGCTCCCAATCTCGCCGAATTGTCGTAACATAGCTTAAATCGTAACGTAGGCTAAATAAAAATAAGAATGGGATTTTTTTTTAAATTGCAAACACAATGCCAAATTTGGCATAAAAGTTCGGCGTAAAACTGTCATATTTAGGGCCGGTATGGTACGTTTTCGGACCAGCCAACTTTAGAACCTCATAACTTTTTTCGAACTTGATCAAAAATGCCTTAATGAAAGCTTCAAAACACGTAGATCAATCGATTGATACCAAAGTTGCAGAATTTGATCAAGCTAGAAAAAAGTTATGATGTTCTAAAGTTGACTGATCCGCAAACGGCGGTTCGCAAACGTCCGTGACCGATTTAGGGCTGCGTTCACGTTTTCAAAGTTGATTTAAATGGTTCTTCTAAAATTGAGGTTTATATATTATTGATTTTTTATATGTCAATCATATGAATTTAGCCGAAAAAATGAATATGAAGAAATAAAGAAACAACAAATAATTGTCAACTTCGGCTTAAAATAGTTAACTCACTATTTTAGCACTCCGTCACTATTAATCACTATTTTAGGATTTTTGGTAAATTTCTTAAGAAAAATACAATAAAAAAAGGCATCCCCAAGGGTCGGACTAAAAAATTTCTAAAAATATAACCAAGAATCGACTTTTTATAACCAAAAAGTTTTGGTCAAAATTTGTCAGAAATAAAATTTTTGTTTTAAATATAAATTTTTACTAAATATTGCAAAGCATTTTTGCCCGAGATAAACCAGGGATGCTAGATGAAATTTTCAAAATCAGAACATTCAGTCCAAAAAATCAGATTTTGGGGTCAAAAATCAGAACATTTTTGAAAAACGATTGCACAGCAACTGTACATTAATTTATGGAAGTAAATGAGTTCAAATATTATATTTTCATTACCAATAATCATTTTGAGCAATTTGGGACTGGAATTTTAGCTGTTGGGCTTTGAAAAAAAGATATAAAATCTATAATTTTGAATGGTGCCGATAGGCGCCACCGGAGGAAATTTTGAAAAATTATGGCCAATTTCTTAACAGATTTTTCCCAAAATAATCAATTTTGGTTCTTATTGGAAAATTCCAAAATGATTTTTATTTCTGGCGGTGCCGATAGGCGTCGCCGGGGAATTTTTTTAAATCTGAGTGTATTTGAGTGACAGATTTTCACCAAAAATGGCCAATTTTAGGTCGATTTTTAAAAATATCAAGTGAATTTAGAAAAACATTCTCATATAATTTAGCATATAAAAAGTCCAAAAAATGAGTATTTTGCTAGGTTATTAATAAGGCCCGCAAAAAGGCACGAAAAATCGCCAAAAAGGCACTATGATAGGCGGTAAGGGTCAGTTCCGTCTGGCCAGTTCCGTCTGGGGCCAGTTCCGTCTCGCCAGAGAAAATTCAAAAAAATTAATGAAAATTCCGAAAAAAACAGAAAAAACTGCGGACCAGTGGAAAAGTAATCAACTGTGAACCAGCCTGAGAAATTTTTAAATTTTTGCCAACTTAAAAAAATTAACCCCCTAGTTTTTTTTAAAACCAAACCTCCTAGCTTTTTCAAAGCCTAAGCCTAGTTTTTTTCTAAACCCGAGCCTAGTTTTTTTAGAACCAAAAGATTTTTTAATTACTTTTTCCAAAAAAATAGGTAGTTAGGTTTAAAAAATGGAATTAAACAAGGGGGTTAGTTTTTCTAAAAAGCTAAGGGGTGGATTTTCAAAAAATTTAGGCTTTGAAAAAGCTAGGGGGTTTGGTTTTTAAAAAAAATAGGGGGTTAGTTTTTTTAAAGTTGGCAAAAATTTAAAAATTTCTCAGGCTGGTCCACAGTTGATTACTTTTCCACTGGTCCGCAATTTTTTCTGTTTTTTTCGGAATTTTGATTAATTTTTTTAATTTTATTGAATTTTCTTTGGCGAGACGGAACCGGCCCCTAAAGCACTAAGACGGAACTGGCGAGACGGAACTGGCTCAAGACGGAACTGGCCAGACGAAACTGACCCGTTTCGATAATAGGCGCCAAAAATTGCAAAAAAGGCATTAAAAGGCACAAAACTCCTAAAAAAAAAAAACATGAAATAAGGCATTTAAAATTTTTAAAAGCACATTTTTCCCTGCTGTTTTAAAGCCAAAAAAATTTTAAAGCAAATTTTTTAGTTAATATCATATAGAAAAACTTTTTTCCCATCACAGAATTTAAGTGAAATAAATATAAAGATTTTTAAAAATTATAAAAAATGAGAAGATTTTTTTTGAGAATAAAATTATGGATAAAAAAATTAAATTTTATGGGGCAAATTTTCTGGAAACTCTTCCATTCTCAGGGGTGTATTTTTCAGAATTTTAAAGGTTAATTTTTAAGGGTCTATTTTTTATTTGTATTTTTTGCATTTTTCTTATGGAATTTCTCAAAAATTCTGAAAAACAGCACCCAAAAATGCCAAAAAAGGCACCAAAATGGCCAAATGCCAAAAAAGGCATTTAAGGCTCGAAAATCCCGAAAAAGTAAAAAAAAAAAGCATTATAAAAGTCAACGTAGAAGCTTCAAACCAAGTGGAAAATGCCTTATTTATGCTTGATATATCGGAAGTAGTGCGCTGAAAAAAGGTATTTCCAGAATTATTCGTTGAAATGTTAATGATAATCCGATTTTTTCTTGTCTTAGACAAATAGTCACTCGCTTCCATCGTCCACGGAGCCCATTTCTTCTTATTGTATGCCAATGGACGACGATGCAGCATCCAATCGGCTGCACCTTTGTCTTCAAACACAAGCTCTTCATTTGTGTCATCATTCGTCTCACAAAACGAAGTCACATTCAAATCATTGTAAGCAGCGGCCAATTCAATGATGTATGGAGAACGTCCAACGGCTCTCAGGAAGTCCTTGGAAACATTTGAAAGCCAAGAAGCAAAATGAATTTCGGAATTGAAATAAAAAGAAATTTTGACCAGGTTTTTCCAATGTTTGTCACCTAATTTTGCAACTAATTACGACGAAAACCCAATGGGAAATGGATGGGGAAAAACAATTGCAGTCAGAGCTGACGAAAACTAAAATGAAAAATTCCGGAAAAGAAACTGAAAAGAAAATCACGATTTTTAAAAGCCGAAAACAAAAACAAACAAAAAAAAGTGCAGAAAAAGCCAAACACACAAAAACGAAATATCGTGCAGCTCTGATTTCAATTAGGAAACGACAAAACGACTTTTTAATGAAAAAAGTCGCTATAAAACTTAACGACTAAAAAGTCGTTTATTAATTTTAACTATATTTAGAACGCCAAACGATGTTTTAACGACTTTTTTTTAAAATAATAAAATCACTTTTATATATTTAGCGATTTCTGTCCGAATTTCCATATTTACACCATTTGAAGGCCATTTCATAATTACAAAGCGTGAATTACTAAGCAGCCATTTGAGTACCGATTGGTTTCCGGATGAGTACCAAGTGGTATAAAAGTTACGAAAATCCTTAAATCCCAAATCTTTACCAAGGTTACTAAAAAATAAATAGTGTGTTTCATGATACCCATACCACTATTTAACAAGCTTAAATAAATCTAAAGAAATTAAGAAAACCCCCAACTGCTGAGTTCTCTCAGCTTTGAACCGGCGTCTCTGGCTTTCCGGACCAGTGTTCTACCAGCTGAACTACCGAACCTGCCCTCTCCGGCTCCCCACTTTGCCCGATCATAAGGGATCACTCTTCTCCTCCATCTGCTCCCAATCTTCAAACACTGGATTTTGGCACAAACGATGACACGCATTTATCGGACGGACAGGCCCGTAACAAGAAAACCAAAAATAGGAGGACGGAGGAAATCCGAACACCTTTTTGTTCTTCACGTCACAAAATTGTGCCGCTTTTTTTCACGACGCCGCAAACACTGCAAAAAAAAATTTTTGGTCTTCATTTTTTGTACATTTTTTTATTAGGTCATATTTTGTCAGTTTTTTGAATTTTAAGGCATATTTTAGGAATTTTTACAGCATATTTTATTGTTTGGTTTTTTTCGTGCTTACAAATCCGGGCCCTAATTATAACAAAGCTCTTTTTTTGTTTAGAACAAAAATTTGGTCATTTTGGCACTTTTTTTTACTGTGTTAATTGGTCTTCTATAATAAAATCTCAGAAAATCATTAATGTTAATTAATTGGTCATATTGATGATATTGATCAGCAGACCAAAATTCAGCAACAAATTAATCAAATCAAAAAAGCTAGAGAAGTTGTGAAAAATGCACAAGCAAAGAAGGAGCAAATGCTGACAAATTTGGGCAAAATTCTCGGTGGGGGTCGTTTTCATGCGCTGCAAATAACTCTTTTTTTTGTCCACCAAATCAAACATTTTTGATATCATTCGATAACTCATAAAATTCTCTATAATTATACAAAATATTTAAAAAAATTTATCAAGTCATAAAAATTATGTTCAAAAAGTTCGAAATTTTGGTTAAGTCGATTTTTTCGAATTTTGAACATAAATTTTTATTAGCTGGTCCAATATTATATTTATATGGTTATTTGTTTCTCATACTCATATTACTTTAATTTTGTCAATGAATGAATCATCTTCGTCAGCCGTCACTTACATTAGCAGCAACCACCATCCAATCACATCATCAGCATGCAATAAATGCTTTTTCCTTATTTTTTTTTACCAAAAATGTTACATATATAAAGTGAATGTGTGATGGTATTTCCATGGGTTACATAGCAGTTCGTCACTGTGCGTTTCGTCGCTGACACTTTTTTTTGTCTTAAAAATGTGTTTTAAGTGGGTTTCGGGGTCGCTGATCACGAATCGAACACCCATTTGGACCAATTCCGTAACCCCGAACTCGAAAAAAAATATGAAATGTAAATTTTTAGATTTTCATTTTTTTATTCGAGTTCGGGTCCGGGTTCGGAAGTGGTAGAAATTGATGTTAGACGTGATCAGCGACCACGAAAACCCCCTGTTACCAATTTTTAGCTTAAAATAAAGTGCAGTGACGAAAGGGTTCAGTGACGAAACGCACAGTGACGAACTGCACTGACATGTTTCCATGCCTTGCTGAGTCGTTTCATATAACCAGAAACCAATTTAAACATTCTTGGTATCGTCCGATATCTCTATTAACTAGGGTAGAGAGTAAACGGTCAACCGAACCGAAACCAAAAACCGGCCTTTTTGGGCCAAAACCCGAACCAAAAACCGTGGGTAGCAAAACCGGCCTAACCGAAACCCGAGGGAACCCGGGTTTAAATCGATTATTCCCTACCTAGTTGTTTTGTTTAAAAAAATTCTGACAGCTTTTTACTCGGATTTTTACCCTTACTGACAAAAATTGATACTGGTTGGCTCTTTCGAAAAAATATAAATTAATGGGAATTATTTTAATTTAAATATTTTAAAAAAGAAGTGACGGCGGCGCCTATCGGCACCCCGCACCACCATTTGTGTAATTTTTCTCAAAATTGGTCTCAAAATCGGCAATTTTGTCAAGATTTGTTACAAAAAGACTCAAATTTTGAGAATTTTTCTCGGCGGCGCCTAACGGCACCGCTGACCCTCTTTTTCCTAAATTAACATGTTCATGTCTTATTTCAAAGTCGACAGCTAAAAACTTGCCCCCAAATGTACGATTTGCATGTTAGCAGTAGAGACCGGAATTTTGAAAATACGGGGCCGAGGACGGGGACAGGGACCGACGCTGACCGGGGAACGGGGACCCAGAACAAAAATCCGCGTTTTGCCTGGGCCCCCGTCCCCGGTCTAAAATTTTGACCGGGGCCCCGGCAAAACGGGGACGGGGATTTTTCAAATTTTAAAATTTTCAAATCGAGCCTTTCATTCCTAAAAAACAATTACAGAAAATAAAACCATAACACTAAAAATATAACCACTTAAAGTAAATAAATTTTTAATAAAAACTTTTTAACTTAGAATATTTTGCCAATAATTATTTGTTTTTTTCAAAAAGTAGGGTGCGTCAATGGGAAAGTTTAACCCCGTTTCACCGGCCATTTTCCCTGGCTAAATGGGCCGGGGACGGGGACCGACGATGACCGGGGAACGGGGACCCGGGGCAAAAATCCCCGTTTTGCCGGGGCCGCGCTCCCCGGTAATTTTCCAAAAAACCCGGGGACGGGGCCCCCGGGAAATCCCCGTCGGGGGCCCGTCCCCGCCGGTCTCTAGTTAGCAGTCCCAAGTTACTCAATGTTTTGGTAATAAAAAAATATAAAATTGATACTCATTTAAAAAGCCGGTTTCGATTCTCGGTTAACTGGGTATTGGCCAAAAACCGAAACCGAAAACCGGGGGTAGCGAAACCGGCAAAACCGAAAACCGGGGGACCGGTTTTAAATCGATTATTCTAACCCTACTATTAACCATTTAAATTTCAAATATTTCTCGCCAATTTTTGTTTAGTCCCAAAAATTCATAATGTCCTTGCGCACTTTCCAAATTTTTGGTGCGTTTTTGATTGGCTGCGTATTCAACGCCCAATTTTGCCAAAGTACCTATTCATTTCTTATTAATCATTGAAATAATAATAATACTACTATTAGCCAAATAATTTTTGATTTTTAAAGCACTAAAATGTGCTGTCGGGTCAACGGGAGTAATGGAAAGCGACGAATCGCATGCCGAAGTGTCTGAAGAAGAATTCAGAACAGGATATATCAAGGCCAAATGTGCAGCCGGTAAGGAGCGGGTTTATTATTTTTGGAATTTCATTTTTTGATTAAAAATGGCAATGAAAATTCAAACCAAAATGGATCACGAATGTGTTACTAAAACTGGTCATTCGCACTGAAATGGTTGATTGGAAGTGAATTCAATGCATTTTGAGGGATTATTTTTCATAAGACTCCCAAAAATGCCATTAACCATTAGCCAAATTGTTTCCCATGGAAAATGGTGCATTTTTCAAAACCACATTTGGCCTCAAAATTCAAAAATTACTCTTTTTTAATAATTCCCCCGGTCAATTTGTGGGATTACTTACTCCGAGGGTAAGGTCTGTCTCAGTAGGCCTGTTTCGGACCTCTGTTTTCGGTTTCTGTTTTGGGCCTAAAAGCCGACCAGCCAAATTTGATTTTACATTTTCTAATTAATTAATATTATTGTATATTATTTTAAAAATAGATGTTATGCTTTCCTCTGTTCCAGAAGCGGATGAATCAAACTCCAGCCCAAGTAAATAATTATGTGATACCAACTAATTAATGGAATTACACTGCATAAATGCCATTATTTGTTTGTTTAGACACTGCAATTTGTCTCCGTTTTTTGATTTTGGCTTTTTTGGCCTTTGCTGTTCCGTTGTTTATTGGTTAAATTATTGGCTTTTCAAAGTTAAAATTCTATATATTCAGGTGTTCTGCCGGTCTTCTAGACAATGTCCGTGTTGTCATTTGGCTCTAAATATTTTGCAGAGATGAAAAAGAATTTGAATTGAGAAAAAGAACAAAATTCGGGAGTGCGGGATGAAAATTATTTTTTAATTAGAAATTTATAACATTTATCCATTTAATTTGAAAGAAATTTTATATGCTGCAGTAAAGCCGTCTTTCTGTTCATATCAGAGATTTTAGTAGTGATAAAATCAGTGAAGAATGTATCCAAAGGAAAAAAAAATCTTCTGGTTTAACAAAAAGTTCGAACTCGGCTCAACTTCTCAACTGGGCACTATCCAATTTTTTTTATTCATAAATTCTTTCTTTTGTCTGAATTTCATACGTCTGGAAATTTCGAATGGAGCCTAAACCTTCAATTCTGGAAATATGAGAGAGTTATACACCAAAAAGTGATAAGTTATTTGAATTCCTGTCATTTTGTTATTTCCCGTTTTTGTCCATTTTATTGCGTGTTCATTTTTTTTCTAAATTTTCTATAAAATTATTAATAATTTTCTTCAAAAATTTTTACACCAGTTTGCGTGCCGAACGAACTAAAATAAAGAAAGAATTCAAAAAATTTTGGCATTGCAAATGTGTGTGTGTGGCCTTTTTTGTACTATTGTAAAAACGATAGGCCAATTCTATTCTCTCGATTCGTGCTCAAAGCCACTCGTATTTGTTTATTTAAGAAGCGGTGATTTTGGCATTAAAAATCATTTATTATTTTCTTTTTGTATTTTGCCTTTTTTTCTCTGCCAACAATGAATTGTAGTGCATTTGATCCGTCGACAATCGCCTTTAAACTTAATCAAGGCCTTTGTCTCACTTATTGGCTGCTCGGCGCATTGTTTCTCATCTGCTGCGTTCATCCGCTGCTCAAATTGGCCCGAGAACGCTTCATTCTGATCATTTTGGTCAGCAAAGTGCGTATTATCCCGTGAGGGGACGACGGCACACCTAACCCGAGACCGTAATTATGAAAAAAAAAGCCAGAACAAAATCAGTTACTGGTTTATCGGGACCCTTATCGTGATATTTTCAGAAGAAAATAAAAATTTGCAAGATCGAGACTCCGGGAAATATCCTAACAAAATGCTTTTCCTTTCCGATCCCGAATTAAGAGCAAATTTTGCTGTTTAGCTTTTCCCTGCTGTTCTCATCTTACTTTGCAATATTTTGGGTGATTATTTTGTCATCCTTTTCCTCCAAACAAGCCAAATTGTACGCCAAAATGTCAACATGTTCGGCATGGTCGGAAATCGTTTGCATATTATTGCAATGGCAGCGAACAGAGCACACGCACTGTTGTTCCCATTTCATTACTCGCAAAAAATCACCAAAAAGTAATTGATACAACATATTTTTTTGGATTAAAATTTACATTATTAATTGCCGCACGAGATACGCAACAGTATCACTATCAAATTTGGATCCAGTGCAAAAATTTTGGAACCAACGCAAATGTTGATATTTTCTGGGAACTGCTACTTTTGCGCCGGCACATTTGCGCCGACGTTTTTGCGCCACTAAAATTTGCGCGAAAGGGATCGATCTTAGGTTGACTAACATGAGTGTGGCTAACTTTGATTACTTTGATGAAGCGCTCATTGTTGGGCTTTGAGCAAGCCGTTTTCCTAATAAAAGCTTTAGAATGTATGTAAAAGATTCATGCTTACTGATTTTTTAAAAATTGGCTTTATCGGCGCAAATGTTACGGCGTAAATTGGTCGGCGCAAATGTCCGAGTACCATTTTCTGCGTCATTGCAACGTTTCGATAAGCAACAAAAAAGAAATTTATACATCGACTATTTTGGCATTTCCAAAAAACCTAATAAGACAAAAAAATAATTGACAGATTTTGAGTTCCTAACAAAAAATAAAAAGCTTTATTTTGCAAATCTCCCTGGAACCAAATTGGCCTGGATTGAATTGCAGCCATGTAACAATGAATTTTTTTTTGGCGGCGGAGAAATATTTTTATGTAGGGGCGAAAATCGACTCAATTTCACAAATTTACCCTACAAAAAATTTATTTTCATTTCGAGAGGTTATCGCCCCCTGAACTGGTTACGGGACGGGCATGCTGAGTTGCCCCAATGGCAACAAAATTAAATGAAATTTCGGAATTTAATTAATTAACTATATACATTTTAAGATTTATAATATTCCAATGTGCTTTCTTGCATTCTTTAACCGTCATTTTCACCTTTTGTAATTACTTTTATCCTGGTAAGTGAATAAATGAATTATCGTTATTTTATACATTTGAATACTTAATGGAATTTAGTCATTGGGTTTTATTCTTGGCAATATCTCTTTGTATCGACCTCATTTTATGCGGCAATTGCAATTCGTTTGGCATGGATTAAGGGTAAAAAATTATTTAATTTGCTTTTGCCAGTAAATCTTCACATTACAGTATTCTAAATAACAAAACGAAGCCTGGGGGCGGGGGGGGGGGGGGAGGAGGAGGAAGCGGTGTACCTCAACTGCGGTGCGGACTCGCTTCCGCTCCGAGTGCCGAAAAGGCCGAGTTCCGAATGATTTTTTTAAACAGACACTACTCTATAATTAAGGCTTAGTTTAGGTCTAAACTTTGGCATAAGCTTAAGCTCGACTAGCTCTAGGCTTTTATGTTTTCATTTGTTTAACAAAAGCCATTTTGGCTTTTTTTGTGCCATTCGGAACTCGGAATTTTTTTTTGTTCTATTCGGCACTCGGACCGGTAGCCGTGCGGACTAGCCAATTTAGAACCTCAAGACTTTTCTAACTTGCTTAGTTTTGCAATTTTGGTACCATTGGAAAGCTTTCATTTTAAGCGATTTAATAAGTTGCCAAAAAATTAATTTGAAAATTTGCAAAAAAGTCAGAATTCTTGTGAGTTTTGATTTGTAACTTTTTTTATAGATTAGTAATCTTTTTAATTTTTGAACAATTAATAGAGCTCTTGAAGGTCTTTTGAATTCCTGAAATTGTAGGATTTGATCAAGTTAAAATATGAGATTCTAAACTTGGCTGGTCCGCAGTTGGGGCACTCTGGGGGAAGCATGAAACAACGCTTTTTTCTAAATTAAAAGCTTTTTCCTTTTATTTGGAAATATTGATTTGATCTCTGGACAAACTCAACCCATATTTTTGGCCATTTTCTTATTAATTAACATTTTTAAATCTGTCCATTTAAAAAAGGCCAATTATTTATTTTAATAGCACATAATCGAAGTTGGAACACCTCCCAATCGTCCGACAAAGACAGTGGGCGAATCACTGCGGTATGCTTTGCAATTCAAATCCAAGCTTGGGTTTATGTCTTGGTCACTAATTTGGCTGCAAGTGAATGGTTTTTGGATTTTTTCTACTGTGATCCATTAGGACAAAATGTCTTTTATCCGCTTCAACTGTTCCTGTCGCTGTATTCTGTGTCGGACGAAGTAATGAGTTAATTAATTAGTTGTATAATTAAATTCTAATTTGATCTTTCAGCTCTTTTTGCTGATGCTCTGTAAGGATATGCGTCACCATTTAACGCAAACGTTTTGCAATTTGTTACCTTTCATCAAGAAAAGAAATGCGACAGAAAGTATACTTGTTAAAATACAATACAGAAACCAAGCAGTTAAGATCAACCCGAAATAATACAGTAGCCAAATGCTGGTACCAATGCAAAAAACACACAGTAACTAATCACTCATCATAAAAGTCAATCTAAAGGGAGCCATTCACTGATCAACCCAATTTCTTTACAAATTGTCAATATTTTTTGATATTTAGACCAACATTTTCATAATTCTTAATAAAATTATTTTTTACATATAATAATTTTTTCATCTGTTTTTCATGCTTTTGATGGTTCCAGTTTCTCATTTTGATCGGCTTTTGACATGATTTTTCCAAGGAGCTAAATAATTTAAAAGATTATGTAAATTTCATAAAATTGATAATTTCTTGAATTAGGTATTTCCTGTTTTATGTGATATCCCTGAATTATTTTTAATTTATTTTTTCCTTTATTAAATATAATTTTTTTTATTTTATAAGACCGTCTGACAGCTGCAATCTGTTCCTTGCATAAAACAAGAATAGCAGTTAACAGATACACAAGTATTCTGATCAGGTTGATATGAACAAAATTGTGCATTAATCGGAACGATTCCATCCATGGCAATGAGTGAGGCCAAGAGCAACAGCATGGTGACGGAGTTGTACATTTTGGGATTTGAAAACGGCTCAATTAATGAAATTATTTATAAAGCAAAAGTGGGAAAGAAAATTTAATTATTTTATTGATAAAAAAAATTTAAAATTTAAAAATTGTAAAAAAATAAATACAAACAAAAAAAACTATGAATTTATTTGGACTTTTATTCATTTAAAAACGACAGAATGAATTATTCATCGTTTTCATTTCTTACCATCAAAATGTTAACATTAAATAAAAATGATTAAATTTGTCTTATTTTAATTAAATGTCAACTTGGGAAAAACAAAATTTGATTCATATTTTTTAATTAAACAATTTTAAGAAAAGTAAAAAAAAAACCCAAACATGGTCATATGTTTAGCATCATTTATGGCAAAAGTTCATTAAATTGTGATAATAACCACTAAATAATTTTAACTCTTCAAAACAAAAGTTTGCTATCAAATTAATCATAATTACTGAATTTTGATCTTGTAAATAAATTTTCAAAATGTTCAAATGAAAATTTTAATAAAAACTTTTTCATTTTTCAAATTTTATTGAAAGAATCCAAGCCCAGGTTTAGCCCCGGTCCCGAGTTTTTTTGGCCCGGAAAGTTTTGGTCTTTTTGCCAAAAACCCCGGTACTACCAAATCGAATGCAAAAATCAAACAAAACTATGCTATCCTGCTAATTTGCATTCCTAATAGAATGCATATAGAATTTGACGGAAATAAAACCGGAAAAAATAATAAATAAGCTGCAACATAATATGCGAAAGGCTTCGGCACAAAAAACGATTAAATATCTGGCCAGGCTTTACGCCGATCTAAACAACCTCATCCTGAAAGCATTGAACCACCATTTTTTAGATAAAATTCGTATGATTTCAGTGGAAAAAGCTGGCAAATGTCGCTTACAAGTTTCATTAGATTTCTTTATTTTACGTTTTTAATGGATAAGTTTAAAAACATTGATTAATCCTGTTTTTATTTTATTTTTTGCCGCGCAGCGAAACAATGGAACCGCTTCAAAATTTTCCGACACCTTGCGCATTTAGGCTTTTTTTCAGTTTCCAGCGTTTGCCCTGAAATACATGAAAGTCATTGGAAGAAGGCGATCAAAATGGATTGAAAATGCACAAAAAGATAATAGAATATTCAGCATACCAAAAGAACAATCCAAAACATTGTCTGCCTATTTTGCCATTTTTATGCCTATTTCGCTTTAATCTGACATTTTAATGTATAAGTGTTTTTGACGGTATTTTTGGGTTGAAAATGCCACGATATGTGTAGTGATAAATGAGGGCAGTGCAAACATAAATTCTCTAGGTAATGAATTATCGTCATGTAAAAACCTGATAGAAATTTTGTTTTTATTTAAAACGCCCACCAATTACTTTATTTACTTAACATGGACAGGTTCAATGGTGAACCATTTGAATGGGAGAATGCGCTAACTCGTGAACGGATGAAATTTTGGCAAATCGAACCACGCGTAAGCACCCCGCACGGGCAATGGCTATTTAGCAGGGGCCCAATTGAATGATAGCCAATGGTCGGAGAGTGAACAAAAGCAAAAGATTGTTGGGAAAGGAAAAATGTCATAAAATTATTAGATTGGATATTTGGCGTAATTGATTCATCCTTACGTTAATAATCATTCAGAATGAATCCGTATTTATGTGTATGTCAAGAAAATAGAGAATATCCGTAATCGAACAAATAGAATAACCGTAACGTAAAAAGAAAATTAAGTAAACAGCAATATTTTTAATTGTCATTTATTGGTCATCCTCGGCAAAAATTAGGCATTGGATGAAGGAAGGACATAAATTAATGAGTTGAAAATGTTAATAAATCATAATATTAATAAGCTTATTAATAAGTGAATGATTCCCACATTATTCGCCTCCAATGTCAATGGCCACGATGTTCTTCTGACTCATTAAGCTGAACTGGTCACTTGCTTCATTGATCCATTTCGTCCAATCTTTGTCTTCGACATTAGGACCACGCATCAACACCCAATCGTCATCATCTTCAGGCCCATGACGGACAAATGACAATGTCTCGTTTGTTCGATCGTTCACTTCTGTGAACCTTTCAAAGTAATCAGGGTCCACGTAGGCATTCGCCAAGCCAATGATGAAAGAACAGGCCGTGCCAGACTTGGAAAATTCCTAAATTATTTAACATTTTAGTTATTTTTTTAACTTTTTCTGCAGTAGCCACTTCGTCGTCTTTGCACGGGTAACGAGGAAACACACCGATTGATTCGATGTAGCGAAGTTTGGCAGATGAACAGAGTGCCGAATTGGAAATGGCCTTACGGATCAAGTGAAGACCATCAATACAATCCCCACAGGTTGTTTTGAAGAAGCGGCCAAATTGCCGACAGAAACATCGCGCTCGTTGAAGGTACTTTTCCCACTTTGAGAATTAGGCCATTGTTGAAAATGGCAACAATTTTTGTAAGGAAGCTAATGACTGAATTGTGAAGGCAACTGAAAAAAAGATAAAAGAATTTAAAAGTTATTAAAATGAAAATCATTGATGAATTGTCAATATAGTTTGGCTTTTAACCTGATCTCAATTTTTCCAAAACCACACAGGGTTGCAGGAGGAGGAGGAATGTCACTCAACTCCAATCTGACCGACTGATTTTGCGACAAGATAATGTTGGCAAGTGGACGATTCGTCCGTGAGTCAAATATAATCTCAAATTCAATGTCACTAGTCCACGCAAAAACCATGAAGGCTGAAAGAAGGGGATGAAAACAGTAAAAGATGAAATTGCCCATAATCAAGCAGGAAATAAAATCATTAATTAATAGTTTTTTAAGGGCAATTGAAGTGAGTTTAGTCAATTTTGTTAAGTTCAAAAAGCTAAAGAAATTGGTTTCGTATAATCCCAATTTAGCTTTTGGAAGAAAGAGACGACAGACGATGCACTTGGCCTCAAACAAATATTATTATTGTGTATTACAATTTAATAACTTTTCCGAAAAATTTTATGAATGAATGATATTAACGTTTGGAAGAGAATATGAATGATTTGAATGGATTGGTCAGCTGTTTGTTGACCCATGCACGTGAAAGGGATGAATTTCATTCTAATGAATGAGTGTGCCTAAGTAAGTGGTGTACTTTGACCTAACAGAGAAATTGAAATTGACCTTTTTTCCTCCCATTGCATGGGTACTTGTGTTGTCCGCCATGTGTGTGATGAATGCCACGCCACGTCTAAATGCATTAAAAATAGTTAATTCCTTATTTAATAATATATTAAAAACAAAATGTCTAAAAATGTTTTTCTTATTAATTAAATAGAGAAGTCAATTAAATGGTATAAAATCGCAAAATACGGCCATAGAAATACAAACTAAAAATTTTGTTTGGATCAAATTTTTCCAATTTTTTGGTAAATTTTTCAGAAATGGTTTAGATTACTTCTAACTTTGAGAGAGATACTATTTCTATTTTAAAAATTTGATTAATTTTGTGCGTTTTTTAACGATGATTTTATAATGCCTATTTGTTTTTGCCTATTTTCAGCTTTTTGTGCTTAAATGCCTTTGTGCCCTGTTTTGCCATATTTTACAAATGGAAAAATTTTATAAGGAAAATACCTTGACAAAGCGTATTTTTAATTTTCTCAAATGTATCTCTAAGAATGGAAGATTTAAAAAAAATTGCCTTTTGAAATAAAATTTTTTGTCCTAAATTTTGAAGCTAAAAAATGTATTTTCTCATTTTTAAAATTTACAAAAGCTTGAAATTTACTTCGCTTGTTTTTGTGATAGGGAAAGATCTGTTTTCTATTTAGTCTTGACTTAAAAATTGCCTAAAAATTGCAAAATTATCTGCCTTTTCAATTTTAGTGCTTATTTTATAATTTTTGTGCCTTTTTTGTGACTTTGCTTATTTCACGATTTTTGTAAACGCTTCCCTGGTTATAAGTCACTTTAAAATTATGAGTCACGGTCTACATCAGTTCGGCACAGATGATTAGGCAAACACTGGACAACTGGCCGATCGGGACAACTGGCCGATGGACAACTGACCGATGGACAACTGGCCGATGGGGACAACTGGCCGATAGGGACAACTGGCCGATGGACAACTGGCCGATGGACAACTGACCGATGGACAACTGGCCGATGGGGACAACTGGCCGATGGACAACTGGCCGATCGGGACAACTGGCTGATGGACAACTGACCGATGGACAACTGGCCGATGGGGACAACTGGCCGATGGGGACAACTGGCCGATAGGGACAACTGGCCGATGGACAACTGGCCGATCGGGACAACTGGCCGATGGACAACTGACCGATGGACAACTGGCCGATGGGGACAACTGGCCGATGGACAACTGGCCGACAGTGAATTTCTCGAATTTTTTTAAAACTTTAAATACAATTTAAAGAGCTGTTAAACAGCGAATTAATTCTATTTTTATTTGATTTAAAGATATAAGAGCCAAATAAATTAGTTTTTAGTTTCTGGGACTCATCCTTTATAGAGATACAACACAAAAGAGAATTTGGCCATTGAACTGACAATGTGGAGCGCAGGCAGCATTGCAGAAAAGCGAATCGAAGAAATTGATTTTAAAAATTGAAAAAAGTGTCCCAGAAACTAAAAACTAATTTATTTGGCTCTTATATCTTTAAATCAAATAAAAATAGAATAATTCGCTGTTTAACAGCTCTTTAAATTGTATTTAAACAGTTTTTAAAAAATTCGAGAAATTCACTGTCGGCCAGTTGTCCTTCGGCCAGTTGACCTAACGCCGCAAAAATTTTGAAACTTTAATTTATTTTGTTAACATATTTTGCCCTAATAATGATTTTTTTGTGATTTTTTTGCCAGTTTTTTGAATTTTCTACCCCTTTTTTCCAAAAAACCAGAAAAAGCCTCATTTTGCAAATTTACTCATCGGCCTCTCAAAAAACCAAAAAATGAGTCTAAAGCCTCACACATGGGAGCGTTGCCCATTCATTTTCCAAGTGATCTCTCAATCATTTTTTGCTTTGAACACAAACAAAACATTTATCTGGAATAAAAAAAAAATTAATTTAATTTAGGAAAATTTAATGTGCCCATTTCGATGCATTGGTAAAAAATAATAAATTTTCAAAAAATTCCATCTTTTAAACGCATAATGAATAGAATTTCGTCATTCTTGACGCCCCGACTCGACCATTAATCCCGACAACTAATAACCCAGATTTCAGACAGTACATTAACGCCCCGGGTTGCAACATATCATCTTATGGTCATAGGTCCCAAACTTCTGAATCGATTTAAAACGACCACAGATGTTTATAAAAACACAAATGAGTGACTTGGTCAACAGCAACAAGAGAATGATGCCCATCCCAGTAGGAAATTTTATTCATTATTTGCCATATACAGACGATGGTATTATTTTATAATACAAAGACACTGAAAAGATATGGTACTTTACATAAAAAGATAAAATTTTTGTTCTCTTTTTTGAATTAGTTTTCATATCATTCTCCCTCACATTACAAAGCAATGAGGCAAATAATTGGCCATCAAAATGAGTGCTAAAATTTAAAAAAAACAATTAATAAATTAAAAAAAAACAATTAATGAGAAAATCAAATACTTTGAAAATAATTAATTTTCTCAAGTGGGGACACTATCAACAGAGAGAAGAATCAACCCCGAAATTATTGTTCAGTGCCAATTTATTTTTGAAAATTTTTTAGCTAATAATTAAATTTGTAATTAAATTTAATATTTGTATGTAGACTTGGGTTTTTGATGAAAATGCTTTTTTCTTTCCATTACTCTCATGGGCCACGAATTTCCAGTTGCATTGCATTTACGGCTCTCAATAAAACAAAACATACCGAATAAAACGAATTGGGCGGTCCAATTGTTTTTGTAGGAAATAGCTGAGTTATAGAGAAGTCGGACACCAGCAGGGTTACCCTTTATAAAAATAATGATTTAAAAAATACCATCTGTTAGTTTTAATTAATAAAAAAATATCGAAGGAATAAATGCATCCCAGACTTTTGAAATGGCGCCTTTTCACAATAGTCTCAATATATCCGCCCACGATAATTCCCCGACAATCTTTCCGTTCATTTCCGGTGCCCCTTCTCGACCATCAATCCCCGTCAACAATCCCCAGACTTCAGTACATTAACGCACCGGGTTGCAACACTTCAACTCATAATGTGTAGCACAACACGATGTACTGCCTATCCAACCCGGGTGTGCAATACATGCTGCCCAACCGCACGGACAATATTTCAGAAGAAAGTTGCAGTCTTCAAATGAAGTGAAATTCATTAACAAAAGCCCCGGACGGGAATTTTAGGTTAAAAGACCATGACAAAAACTCAATTATAAAAACCAATCCACGGAATATTATTGCCCATTTTTAAATAAAAGGACAGCAATATCCCTGCTGCTGGGATAACTCGCCAGCTGTGAATGCCGAATGAAATTACGAATATTCAAGACATTTATGACGCAAGCAACGAAATATTATGATCATTTACTGCTAATTCATAATCGTTTTTACCCCATGAATGGTCTCGGGAGTATCGGGTGGACTGCAGCTTATCCGCCGACAGATAACCCTTGGTGCCATTGTCATCACTCACAGACGCAACAAAAGAGGGACAAATGGCACAAACGATGATAACAATGAACAGAAGAGGGGCCAAATGAATGTGGCACATTTTAGTGGAAATAAAGAGATATAGCAATGAAAAATAAATTTAAATAAGCAATAGTAAAAGCAATGATATTTATGGAAAGCGAAATGAAAATTTAACAACACAATCAATGAAAGCAATTTTGGATGATATTTCAGTGGGAAAATGGAAATGATTCATTTCGTCAACAGCAGCAAGAGAATGATGCCCATCCCAACAATATCACCCGTAACTAGGGTTTGACAGGTTAGGGTATCCGACCGGGTCCGGCCCCAATTTACCGGCTTTTGTTTAAAAACAATTGGGAAAAGGGGATATATAGGAGGAAATTTTTTAATTTTTTAATAGTCTATCACAGTGATAATTCGGTGTGGTAGAAATACTGCTTCTCAATGCCTTTTGCTTGGGTTCAAATTCCCGAATCGCAGGGAATTTCAATTTATTTTTTAATTTGTATTTTCAAGTTCGAATAATTCAAATTCGTCGGGTCGAAGGCATTTCGGCCCCCGCGTTTCGCTTGGTCGCCATGGGTGGACCCCTTTTCCCTGCAATTATATTTGATAAATCCACTGGAAAAATCTTATAAAATTTACTGCATGAAAATTTAGGTGGACTTAATTAAGCTAAATATATTTATGAAAAAAGTCAAAATAATTTTATCGTTCATTCGATAGTTTTGCTAAACGCCTAGCAAAATTCCAAAAATTTTTGTACCAAAAAAATTTTCTTCTTCTCTGTATTTTCTGCCTTTCGGTGGTGGCTCTCGCCGGCAATATATACAAAGTGCACAATCCGCATCAATGTTTTTCTGTTCATGGCGCAATGTGTCAATGCATCGCCACACCGAGGGATGGTGACCGTGGTGAGTCGAAGGACAAAAAGTGCAAAAATTGCTGAATTTTTGAATAAATCAAGTCATAACTTTTCTCAGACGCAATCAAATTAAATAATCTTAGTATCATCCGATAGCTCTTACTTGTTTCTATTAGCTTGTTAAACTTCAGAAAATTTTATTAAGTTTTTCAAAAGTTATAACCAAAAAAGTGAAAAAAATTGCTATAACTTTTGAAAAAGAACGAAATTTTTTGAAATTTAGTAAGCTAATAAAGCTGTTCAAATGCTATCGTATGATACCAAGATGGCGCGCTAACGATTGGTCGAAGCGACGATTGGTCGATGCGACGATTGGTCGACGCGACGATTGGTCGACGCGATGATTGGTCGATGCGACGATTGGTCGATGCAACGATTCGTCGACACAGTCAAAAATGAACGATTCGTCGACAGATTTTAAAATTGAAATTTTACTTTAATTAAATATGTAAAAGGCATTTTGTATTCCTTTAGATTGACGAAATGATCCGAAATACGCTTGAGAATCTCCAAAAAAAACCGAAAACGCAAATATTTGATTGAAATACCCAGAGACGAAGAGGAGGCAAACATTATGTCAGCGCAAATCGATGAAAATGACGTCGTTGCTGACGTTGGCACCGACTCTGTTCGGATCTGCTTAGCCTATGGAGTCTGCTCCCCGTGAAGCACCGACGCTACTACAAGGAGTTTTTAAGTTTTTGGTGCACGAGTTTCGCTTACTACTCCAACTCTAATGTTTTCAATTGGATTGATAAGGTTTGTTTTTTAAATTCAATTTGGTTTATATAAAGCAGTGATTTCCGCACCCACAGATTTATCAATTCGGTCGGGACGAAGTGTCACAAGCGAAGAACAGCGAGTGTTCGAATCGGATCCAACAGAAAGTGAGGAGGAGGAAACAGTTGAATTGAGATCTAGTCGAATCAACGGGAATCAAAAAATTTTGTAGCTGAGTTAACCAGGTGAGAGCACCACGTCATTCATTCCAAATTCCCTCCCAATTTATAGCAACAAAAGGAAACGCAGAATGTAAAAAGGGAGGACTTCGTCGCCTTCAACGAATTGCTGCTCAAAACAACCGCTTCGGATCATAAGGAAGTTCGACCACTTACTCACGGACAAATAGATTAAATATAAGAAAAACGATGGCCAGTGATCAATTCATTTTGTAATAGCAAAAACAAAAAATTATACAGTTCGGTTTGATCATATAAAATTTTCTCCATGCTTTCCCATCTTTCTTCTGCATCGATTCACATTTAATGAACAAACTCATCGCCTTTTTTACTTCTTCCTTGTGACCTAAAAAATACATGCAAAGACATGCCGGTACTAGTTTACTTTGGGTCCTATTTTTTGAGAAAATTTCCAGTTGTTTTGCTTTAAAAAGTCCTGAAAAAAAGTGAACACAAAGAATGGACTAGTACCGGCACGCCTAGCGGAGACTCAAGTAGGTGCCTAAACAATACCTTGATTTGTTGCCGTGACCAAAATGGGCGAAAGGTCCGTTTCGATGTATCGGTTGATAAGAGAAACATACAGGTCAAATTTGTTCACTTCGTCGACGGAAAGAACTCCGGAAATTATTTGCATCTTCTTTTCTTCTCGCCATTCCATTCATTATTCAGTTTTATCCGTTAAAATATTAACCACACTTGCTGAAGTTTAATAGTTATTCCTTAAACAAGAGAATTGTATATAAAACTCTTTGTGCGTAAGAATTGGGGTAAGATAGGTGAGATTTTGTCGGCACATGTTTAAAATTTGGTTTAGGGGTGTATTTTAATTCAATTTTGAAAATTTGTCGACGAATCGTTCGTTTTTAAATGTGTCGACGAATCGTCGCATCGACCAATAGTCGCATCGACAAATCGTTGCATCGACCAATCGTCGCGTCGACGAATCGTTCTTTTTTGACTGTGTCGACGAATCGTCGCATCGACCAATCATCGCATCGACCAATCGTCGCGTCGACCAATCGTGGGTCAGCGTACCAAGATTAGTACACTTGGTTGTTTCTGAGCAAAGTTCTGACACGATTTAGTCGAAAATTCAGCATATTTTGCACTTTTTGTCCTTCGACCTAGCACCGATGGTGACATGTGAAAGCGTGTTGCAGTCGATGTGCAGTCTCGGCAAAATTGTTTGTGCGGTCTTCTCCATTGACAGTTCTCTGGTCTAGGTTGCAACACATTATTCTGTAGGTGCTAATGCGTTAGTTAAATGCGCCATTTTTACTGAATTTTCGAGGATATCTTGTCATAACTTTGCTCAAAAACAATTGAATAAAACGATCTTGATATCACTTGAGAGCTATTGATGGGCTCTTTTAGCCCTTCAAATTTCAAAAAATTTTATTCAATTGTAAAGAAGTTATGTCCATTTTTGCCCATAACTTCTTTATATTTCAATGAAATTTTTTGAAATTTAATTCCAAGCAAATAGAACCATTTAATAGCTACGTTATAACTTTGTTCAAACTCAACTGAATTGAATATTCTTGGTATCGTCCTCCGATAGATTATGTTTGGCTCTATTAGCCATCCAAATTTGAACTTTAAATTTTGAGAAAATTGTAGCAGCTAACTACAAAAAATTGATATAACTGTAGTTGGTCATAAAACCTGTTAACAAACGTTGTCTTTTTGGATGTAAATGTTTTGGGTTAAGCTTTAATTATTGCCAAAATTTATTAAAAATAGATAAATTCATTCTTTTTTATTAATTTATGCATTAAATTATGTAAAAACATTAAATTGAAGACAGTCTTCGTTTTTGTCCAGCCATTCTTTGTTCTCTGTCCGTCCCTTCCACTCATCATTCACCTCCATACAGCCCAAGTCCGGCATTATCGTCCTGGGCCTTCTGCGTACAAAAAATATTGTTTTGTATTATTTCAATAGGGCATCATCCCTTCCAAGTCATATCCGTCGGGTTGGGGGTCCGGAGGAACCTTCCCCTATGTCATGAAAAATGTTATAACATTTTATTAAAAGTTCTCTTAAATTCCTAAATTCCAAATTTTCCAGTAATTCGCTTTTTTCCTAACTTTTAAATACGTTCCCAAAAATATATTTCTCGGAGGCTTCAATTAGGGCGATACAAATGAACCAATTCCAAATTAATTACCATTAATTGGATCTTTCCACACGATTTGTTCTTCCAAAAAATTATTTGCTTCAGCAACATTGTCACCGCTAATGGAGAAATTCTCGGCATTCTCCGCTGCCTCGCCAAAAACGGAGAAGAGCACGAGAAGGACGGTGAAGATGGTCGGCATGTTGGGAGGAAAATGTGCCATTTGCAGAATTTGTTAATGTGCCAATTTATGAGGGATCATATGAAAAATTGTTTCTTCATTCAAATGCCAACATTCCAATTTCATGCATGTATTCAATAAATTAAATAATTCTTACATGTTTTTTTCCGTCCATGTTTTTTGATTTTAAAAAATTTGTAATGGGACAACTTCAAGGCTCTTATTGCATGTCTCAAATAACAAAACCAATTCTCGGTCGTGCAGTAAAGACGGTGCCCTCTGTAACGCTTGAACCCAAAAGATTTTTTTGCCAAAAGAGTTATGGACTCGGGAATAAAATGGGCACATGGCTTACGGACTGCACCGGCCATACAAGAATGACCATGAAAAAATGTATAACTCTGATTTGCTTTGGTGCCTCCAATTGCTTTACATCCAGAGCTTTCCGTTTAAAAATTTCCTTCCGTTCCGTGCATTATAGACAACGAGATGTCAAATTAGATTATATTTTTTCATATTTATTCTTTGCGACGACGCTCGTCGCAGTCTATCGCCCTTAATTCTTAAAAATGTTTTCTTGATGAACGCACACAATAAAATAGAATAGAACAAAAAAATATATATGCCGAGTTTCAAAATATTTCAAAAATGACGGCCCTTCATCACAACACTACATTTTGTGAAATTCAACCACACTTTCCATTTTTTTTTGTCAATACTATAGAAAAGAATTTGATAAGAAAAAGGATGACAAAATGTACATGTGGCATTATTATATATCATTCATTAATTAAAATAATAATCAAAATGACCATGCCAATGGAGAGAAAAAATAACAAATTGACCAATGACCCACCAAACAAATAAATTCAAACCAAAAGAAATGATCGGAAAAATCAAAAATTGTATCAAATCAATCCCCAGCGCATCATCCAATTTGGGTGCCATGCCATCCATCATCAGAGCATTTTGCAGTCCACCCGCATGCCGCCACCGCTGAAACTGCCGGCGGTGCTGCCGCCGCCACTACCATTGTTTTTACCGTTGTTGCTGTTGCTGCTGCTACTGCTTGAGGACAACGAAGATGCCGAAGAAGAGGAAGAAGCGGTAAACGAAAGAACACGAGGTCCAACCCCGACGGTGCTGAGCACTGAAAAACCGATGAGGTTTTTTTTAGGGAAACAATGATGGTTGTCAGCTCTTATTTGTAAGAAAATTTCTTTGTTTGAAATGTCATAAAAAACATGCGCACTTCCGGGTGTTTTCGGGAACGACTTCATCACGAATAATCCCAGAATGTAAACCAAAATCATGACTAAATCGAAAACCCATAAATTAGAGTATAGGCCAAGAAATGTCAGAAAGCCATTCGATCCTCTTAACATGATGTTTTTTGATTGGATATCGAGTATCCAATTTGGACTCAGATTAGTACAAATTCAATCCCGCATGATTTGTCGGGTCTAGTCAAATGAAAAATTTCATTCCTGATCAGCAACCCTGAAAATGCGGCCGACCGAAAAATTTATCAAAATCTCTGATATTTTCAAAAAAATCTTAAAGATTTAACAAAATTTTTAGTAATTTTCTTCAGAAAAGGCTAAGAAATTTTTCTATAAAAACTCAAGGTTTTTATCAATTTTTTGGCGACGTATCGGCGGCGACGTTTCGAGGTGTACCTCCCTGAAAGCAGCGAGAGCATGCATGCTTTGTATGGTATTTATTATTATAAACAAATTGCTGTTAGCCGCCACCAAACCTATCCGTTCAATTTGGATGGCCCGCGGTGCTGCCCATGGAAATGGTTCGGTATCTTTGGCACTGTTGTCGCTGTTGTTGGTGGTGGCAATGCTATAGCTGCTGCCCGTCTCCACCGCACAGTTAGCATCCGTTTGAAAATCTTCAAAAAAAAAAGGTTGTTTTTTTTTAATTCTAACAAAAATAATGTAAATTCTATTCATTAAAAAAGTTTCCCTGATTAGTTTCGACCTTCCTCCAACGCGAAAAGAAGTTTGCGAATCCCTTTACGGAAAAAGAAAATATCAGCCCCAAATAGATTAGTAATATTTCGGACTGCCTGCTGCTTTACATAAACCCCGTTTTGGAGTTAGATGTGTAAAAAGGGGGTCCATTCTTACGTCGAAAAAAATACTCATTAAATTTAATTTACGGGATTTTTTCATCATATCACAAAAGCTCATTTTTATGATACCCCCTGGTAATGTTGTTAAAATTCGGGTGCACCCAAAATCTCGCCGCCCGAAATCTCGCCAAGACAAAATCTCGCCATCTTGAATTCTGAAATTTTTTCAGCAAAAAAAAAAAAATACTTTTGTTCGAAACTTCTTTTTCCAAAAAATTTTAAGAGTTTTTCTGAAAAACCTAATTCCCTAGTTTTTTCGAAGCCTTAAGCATAAATTTCTTATTTAAAACTAACCCTAAGTTTTTTTTTTTGAAAACTAACCTTGGTTTTTTCAAAAAACTAGGTGGTAAGGTTTTCAAGAAAAAATTAGAGTAAATCAATGGGTAGATTTTCAACAAAAAATTTAGGTATGTTTTCAGAAAGAAGGGGGTTATGTTTTTATTCGAGAAATCACAAATTTTGAAAAATTCTTTAAATCAAAAAATTGCTTGATTTTATTTTTTTAGGTTTGTTTTCCGAAAATTTACTAATACCTTTTTCCTTCTGTTCTTCCCCCTTTTTCTGTTTCTCCTCCTTTTGCGTTTCCTCTCCTCCGTCTTCAGCATCAGCAGGAAATTTGCAACCAAAAGTGAAGCATTGCGTGAACGCACGTTGCAACAGTTCGAGCGTTTGCACCTTTACCAGAAAAAATGTGTTATATGAAAAAGGGGTCCCTCTTCGGTCTGTGTCACAAACATTTAATTATGTCGCTGGAATTCCAATGATTAAATTCAAATATTATGGCAGAAAAGGTGCCTCTCCCACGAAAAATGCCTTCCAATAAGCATTTATTTTTAATATTTTCTTTGAATGGTTAAGACCGCCATTTTCCAAATCTGCCATTTAGGCATTTGATGACGCACTTCGAACAGCAAACAGCAGTTGGGTCCCGCGTCAAAAGTGTACGCGAGCCGAGTGCCGTACCGCGTGTTGAAGTCGTGCACAAATTCGATCAACGAGTGCGAAGTGACGTTCAAATACTGTGCGAGAAGAGGGAAGAGAGGGTATAAGATAAACACATAATATATCAACTTTTAGAACAATTTTTCTAGTGCAAAATTTTTTCTCTAAAAATTTCAGGAAATTTTTCAAAGCAAGAAATTATTTAAAATTTATAGAAAAACTTAGGCACAGTATCTTTAAAACGTGTCCCCGACATTTGCGGCCCGACTTTTGCGGTTATGTCCAAAAAGTCTTCAAATTTATGTTGCTTTAATCCCAAGTGCTTTAAAAAGGTTTGATAGAGGCTAATATATGAATTTTGTTCGATAATTGCGTTCTTGGAGATTTTTCAGCCGAAACCCCGCGGAGACATAACTCCGCCAGAAAAATTCAGAAAAACTCTAAAAGATGTTTTCAAAAAAAAAATTTCAAAAAAATATCGTAAATTTTCGACTAAAGATTTAGATGTTTTTTTTGTAATTTTAGAAATTTTCGATAATTTTCAAAACTTTGTTTTTTTCGGAAATTTTATTTTTTGGTTTTTCTGAAAAATTTCAGGATTTTTTTAGCGATATTTTCCGGCGGGGTTATGTCTCGGCGCAGTTTCGGCCGGCACAGTTTCGGCGGCGGAGTTTAGTCCTGCTCTGGCGTGAACATTTACGATTGAGATTCTTTTCCCATTTTTTTTTTTGTTGTTCCCCATTTTTACATTAAGCGGGGGGCTCGTGTCCATGCAGACGGCATGCAGTTGATTCGCTGAATATAAAAATAATATTACATTTATCAACTTAAACGCTAAATTGGTAATTAAATAAACTGACATTCGGCCATTGTGATTTCTGCAAGAAGGGCAAAGTTCCGATTCCTAATAGCATTTTTCAACCTGAAAATTGAAATTTGCTTTCCGGTACGATTTTCTGCTATTGTGACCTTCTCTCACATATCCAAGGTTCTAACTTTTTGAGCAAATCAGGACGAAGAAATTTTAAAAATTAAGCAAATTTGCAAAAAATCTTATAAAAGCCGAAAATTTGGGAATTCTGGTAACAAATTTTGACCAATAATTGAAATTTAATAACATAACATTTGAAAAACCTAAAGTAAAAGGGGATCCAGTGGTGCCGATTAGTGCCACCGGGAAAAATTTTTGAAAATTTGGGCCTGCTCTGCTAATGGATTTTGGCCTAAAAATGGGCACTTTTATTGCCTTTCCCCCCGACGACATTTGCCCCGGCTTTGTACAACTTTTCATGCTTTTGAGTAAACGAAATCTTGGCAACGGCAGCGATTTCTTTACTCTTATCCGAAACACCCATTGTATGGAACTAGGCTAGTCTCTCAAACAGAAATGTACTCATTTTTGAGGTGAAAAATTCGATAGTTTTTAAAAATGTTTAAAAAAAATCTATTAAGGAGGGCAAATCAGCTAATAAACCATGAAAATATAAAAAAAAAAGTTAGTAAAGAAGGGAGGGGTGAACAAATGAGTGCACCCCAAAATACAGCCGCCCGAAACCCACCTAAACGAGTTTTTTTGGCTGTAACTTTTTTTAACCCACTAATTTTTATAAATTGATGTTATTCGAAAGCTCTAAGTGTTTAAGAACGTTTATTAAGCAAATGTTAACGATTCAAAAATTCCCCAGAGTTAGATTTTTTATTTTACAAAAAAACAGAAAAAACCAGGATTTTCATGAGGTTTATTTTCTAACTCTTTGGAGAATTTTTGAATGGCTTACCATGTTTTTTATGATAGTTTCTCTAAAAACTTTGAGCTATCGAATAACATCTCAAAAATTGGTGGGTACAGAAAAAAAAAAGCCACGACGAAAAAAAAACTCGTTCCGGCGGTGTTTGGTCCTGTTCCGGGGAACAAACGCACTGTGTGACTCGCTTGGGCACCAACTGCTCCACTCGGATGCTCATCAGTTCGGAGGTGCGCACCGTGTTGCGCATGCCCATGCTGCTGCCCACCTTTTTGTGCTTGGCACTGACGACGACAATCAGCGCACGGAGTTCGGGCCAATGGGCGGTGGGTGCGAGGCGCTGAAAAAACGGGGAAGGATAAAAAAATTTACGAAAGCTAAAATGAAAAATTCAAAAATATAAAAAATTAATTTTCTAAAACCCTTTTAAGTATGTCTTTTTGAAGAGGGGGACTCATTCCTTCTCACGGGGCTTTAATAAAAAATGTTAAAGGAAACTTTTAACAAAGATTTCGATGGGAATTCTGTAAAAAAAGAGCGAAACGGGTCACTTTGGCGTGGCTTTTTTGGCGTGGCCATTTTGGCGTCGTTGGATATAACTTTTCTCAGAAGCAACTAAACTAACAATAAGTATTCTTAGTATCACTTGACAGCTCTTGGTAGGTTCTATAAGCCTGCATAATTTCAAAATTGGTCTAATTAATAAAAAGTTGTTATGTCATAAAATTTTAAATTCGGAAATTTTCTCAAATTTTGGTACTTTTTTCAACCTAACTTTTTATTAAGTAGACCAAACTTCTTACAGAACTTATTAGGAGCTATCGAATGATACTAAGAAAATTTATTTTGGTTGACTCTGAGAAAAGTTAAATCCATTATATCCAACGACGCCAAAATGACCCACGCCAAAGTGACCCCGACCGAAAAAGGAGGGATTAGGGATAATTTTAAAGTCGTCACGTTCTTTATTTTAGCCGAACCCTGCCGGTCCGATAAATGACCAAAATTTTTGTCATTTCAAAAATACCTCACAAAGACAGTCCGAATCGTTTTGCTGCTGTTTTCCCGCCTTCCAATGAACAAAGCCGCCCTGGATGCTGCGACATGCCGAACCGGAACCTAAAAACGCACACATTTTCGAGGGTAAAAGAAGAGCAAACTCTAAAAAAAATATGAAAATTCCCTTTTTCAACAAAAAAAATTAAATAAAATAAATAGAGATTTAAAAGTCTCAAAAAAAAGTCAGAAATTTATATAAAAATTTTGTGAGGGGTGGGAAGGGATAAAGTGCATGCATCCTTACCCATCCTGGCCATTCTGATGATGTCCCGCTCAGACAGGCGAAATATTTTGCCAAGTCCATACGCAATTGCGGCAAAACCGGCAGCCTGCGAGAAAAAAAAATATGAAAAAAATAGTTTGACATGCGAAAATTCATTGTTGTGAAAAATTGGATCAAATCTCCGGCACGAAAAATGACCATTTTGAAAAAAAACATACTGATGAAGCAAGTCCAGCTGACGTTGGAAAATTTGTGCTCGATTCAATCTAAGCGTAAAAGTTTTTTTTTGTTGAAAAATTAGGTCTTTTAGTCCAATTTAATTTGAAAAATTCAAAAGAGTTTTTGGTAATTTTTTTCCGGCGGAGTTATGTCTCGGCGGAGTTTCGGCGGCGGAGCTTAGTCCTGCTCCGGAGTCCGTCGTCACTTGCCAATTTCCTCCCTTTTTCTTGCCTTGGTGTGCCAATGCTTTGACGCATGTTCGCCCTTCAGTTTTCGCTTTCTGTTTGAGTACTCTCGGATTAGCTGCAAAAATATAATAATAAAGGTAAGTAAACTGAGACAAAGGCAAAGCAAAAAAATAAATAGTTTAATTTCCCAAATGGTAATGTGTCCTGACTTTTAGGCTCAGATATTAGCGAATAAGCACAAAATCGGTCTCAAACAAATCTGGTGTCAACACAAATGCCCTAAATGTTTTAATTGTCCGACACTCCCTTTTTAGTAAAGTAAAATTCCCAAGATTTGCATGGTGATCTTAGAACAAATTTTTCTCAGAAAATCCAAAAAAGTTTTTGAGGAATTTTCGAAAAATTTTAGTTTCAAAAAATTCATGAAAGTTTTATTACTTCAGAAATTTTTTGTGAATTTCTGAAAAAAATCAAGGTTCGAAGAAATGTTTTTCTGTTGAACGATTATTTTTGAAGTTTCATCGCGAAATTTGGGGTGCACCCCTTAGAACAAACATATAAATGCGACTTTTGCAAAAATACGGAATTGACCATTGAAAATTATAACTAACGCCGTTAATTTCTTCTTTTTATAATCCTCTGTGCAATAAAAAACCTGGAAAACGTTTCGAAAACGCGCGTTGCCGGCGATGTCAGTGTCGACTCCGTTCAGTGTCACCGCGTCCCTCTCCACGTCGGGCCCAATTGTGATATTTGTGGTGGCAAACAGCTCATCAATTGTGACCGAAATTGAATCGTTCAACGGAAGGATGAGTTCCTAAACAAAAAATGAATGAGGGAGGGAGGAGGGATTGGAAACAAAAATTAAAATTTCAGGAAAATGGTTTTGTTAAAAAAACGAGGCAAAATGAGTTAAAATGAGTTAAAATTAGGAATTTGTAGGCCAATAGCATTCGAAGCCTGTGATGTGCGCCGCGGACATTTTTTTTATTTCTGAAATGTTATGTATTTTTTTTTTGTTTTTAGATGCCCCACTCCCGGCTCTAGACCAGTTTTATGCGTCCAATCAATAATCCTGGCCCTTAACTTTCTTCTTGATTAATCCATCCCGGTACTTATGCAGTTTACGTAACAATTATTTGGCAATTTTTACATTTTTAAAAGCCGTAAAAAACAATGTTTCCGGGGGTTTGAGAGGCACAGATTACTGACCTTCATTGGAATAATACAAA